>CANYBF010163337.1:0-13069 GCA_948192965.1 Dalechampia spathulata | reverse complement strand
TTTTATGCTTTTTATTTAATTATTTCTTTTAGTTGGGTTGTATTAAATACCCAAATTGCTTTATTTTCATTTATCTGCTTTCCTTTTATTTGGGTGGGTTGTATTTAAATACCCACATTTTATTTTCCTGCATTTATCGCTTTCCGTATGCTTTCTTATGCTTTATAATTTGTGTATGCTTCTTTGTATGCCTTATGCCATGTAAGAGTATGTTAATCAAACTTAAACCAAATTGTGTGCTTAGGAGCTTTCATTAAAATTAAATAAGTGAACATAATAAAATGGAACATTAATAAATTTGAAATCCCGAACCCAAACTCTGAAGAAATTCAGGCCGCTTTCCAACACAGGAAGGCCCGGGTTTTATTTCCTGGTTGTCTAGTCATTCAATTGAATTGACAAAAATAAACTAGGTGGCGACTCCATTAATAACCTCGACGTGATCTTTCTAGGTTAAAGACCAATCAACTATGGAATTATGCCATTGAGAGCAAGCACCACGGCATCTCACGCCGAACAACGTGCAGCGCTCCTGTGTCTGAGGTGCGCTACTCTTACAGAGATCAATCCAATCCAAAAGTATTATGGCAAAGAAGTGAGGATGTAACCCAAAGGTATAATCATATTATCGTGACCCTTATTCATATATATGAACTAACATTGAACAGGGGAATGTGGAATCGTCTGGTCCTTTGAGGTATTCTCAATTCTCATGATTCTTTGATCTTGAGTGGGGGAGTTTCAAATCACACAACATGGTGGCAAAATATGGTGATCTTGAAAGAACTTGCTATCGAGAATTACCAAATAGTTAAAGCGATCAGACGTAATGTGAGAATGACGATAAAAAACATACCAAGAACTTTTTATCATCTAGAATGGATTTGTGGTATGTTAGCCACGGAACTTTCCTTAGAGATATGCAAGTTAGGAAGTGGTAAAAGCTTGAAGTCACGAGTTCAATACATTCTCAATGATCGTTGGTCATAAACAAATCATAATTCTCATGAGATAAGTTACTTTATTGTTTCTGTAATATTTGAAATAGATATTTTGTATTATGAATTAGAATGATCATTTTCTTGCAAGTGAAGTGAGAAATATGCCCACAAAGAGATAGAAAATATAATTCTAACTTCCAACAAAGTGTGTTATTATTGTTAACTTGCAGGAAAAGAAAATGTGTTATGCAAGAAGATATAGTATTTTTCACAACTTACAGATATAGTATGAGTGTTGCTGATAGGTAAAGAAACTCTCACAAATACATGTGCACATTTTGACCATTCGAGATATCTCAGCATTTGAACAAAGACAATAATCAGGGAGTTAGGATGGAGGACAAAAGGCACAAGTTACAACAACTTTATAACCATGGATGAAGTACTAGTGATTACCAACTCAAGAAAGAACTCACGCCAGTTTAGAGTTGCTATAGTGAAGAGATTACATCTTAACATTCTTTGGTCACATGTTCATTCACATCAACAATGAAGCGGCTATTGCTGAATACATATTTTTAGTTAGAGTTTACAAAGTTGTTGTTCAACAATCACAACAATGGAGATGAAATTTCAATACAAAGTGATAGGAATCTACAAACTGGAAGACAGAGTGCAGTTCTTTGAACCTCCTCACATTCGAACTTGTGATTACAACTTTACTTAAGTTATAGTCGACGGGGTCGTCGACCATTTGAGTGGGGGAGAGTGTAACGGGTGGAAGTTTAGGGTTGAATAAATGTATTTTATGTTCTTGTAATTTGGGGAGTGTTGGTTTGAACACTTGGTTGTCTCCTCTTACCACACTTGATGATGCTCCTAATGCTTTTAGGGGGGAGTGTCTAGTCAGCCTCGGGTGATATTCGAGGACTAGGCATGACAACTAGCATTATCTAGGATTGTCATTAGTGTAGGATAATCCCTCCGGCCTACACACGGAGCGAGATTATCAAATCATTGTATCAATTGTATTATTCAATAAAACAAGTAGACGGATTATTTAGTCATTGTGCTTATGCTTACTTTGTGTGCTTTCCTCTCATATGATATTTATGTTCATGAAAGAGCCTTCAGGCTCTTCTAATGGACTCGGTATTGCTTGGGCTTCCACATGGGAAGCTTAGCTTGATCATGAAAGGATGAAGTACGAGAGTTGAGAGGCTGGCTCATGTAAGAAGAGTCTTACATGAGTATCGCACGGGTCTCAGTTGAGGGATGAGATTTATACCCGTGACACTGGAGATGGTTGGGATTCATGATCGCATATGGGTGTACAAGTAAGGCGTACGACCATACAAGGCTCTCAGCTAAAAAATTTAAAAATAAATGCGTACATGTGTACCAATCTCGGTACAACCGTACCACATGATATACGGGCATACCGAATTGAGTAATGACCATACCAAACATCGCCAGAAATTATGGAATTGATATTGAGGATCCGTACGAGCGTACTAAAGGTCGTACGACCGTACGGGGATGAAAAATAGAAAATTTTAAAGAGTTTTCTGATTTTTCTTAAAATTTATAAAGTCCACCAATCCTTTTTATTTCAAAAATGACCCATCTATCATTCCTAATTCATGTTTGATGAGGTTTAAACGTTCTTCACTCAAGGGTTTCATAAAAATATCTACTAATTAATGAGTTGTATCAATAAATTCTAATACAACCTTCCCTTTTTGTACATTATCACGTAGAAAATGATGCCTAATATCAATGTGCTTAGTCCTAGAATGCTGAATGGGATTCCTAGACAAGTTTATAGCATTAGTGTTATCACATTTAATTGAGGTGCAAGAAACATAAACATTGTAATCCCTTAATTGTTGTTGAATCCAAAGTACTTGAGCACAACAACAACCTGCAGATATATACTCAAATTTAGCAGTAGACAAAGATACACAATTTTCCTATCTAACACATTTCCAGCAAATTCAGCATCAGAATAAGCAGTCAAATCAAAAGAATCATTCCTAGCATACCACAAGCCATAATGCATTGTACCAATCAAATATTTGAAAATACGTTTTATAGCACTCAAATGCGATTCCATAGGAGATGACTGAAATCTAGCACACATACATACAACAAACATAATATCAGGTCTATAAGCAGTTAGGTAAAGCAAGCTACCTATCATACCTCTATACTTCTTTTGATCTACTTACTTGTTGCTTTCATCTAATAAAATTTTTGTAGTCGTGCTCATTGGCGTTTTACTCGTCTTTGTATCTTCTATTCCACATTTTTTTAGCATTGTGTGTATTTGATTTGATTGATGAAGATCCCATCTTCACATTGCTTAACTTGAAGTCTCAGGAAATACTTTAATTCTTCCATCATGCTTATTTCAAATTCTCCCTGCATACACTCAGAGAACTCCTTACATAATTTTTCATTAGTAACACCAAATATGATATTATCCATATAAATTTGAACAAGTAAAATATCATGTTTGTAATGCTTAATGAAAAGTGTAATGTCTGCTTTGCCTTTGTCAAAATCATGATCAATGAGAAATGAACTTAACCTATCATACCAAGCTCTAGGGGCTTGTTTAAGGCCATATAAATCTTTGGTAAGTTTAAAAACATGGTTTAGAAATTCAAAATCTTCAAAACCAAGGGGTTAAGCAACATAAACTTCTTCATTTATAAAACCATTTAGAAAAGCACTTTTGACATCCATTTGAAACAATTTGAAGTTCATGTGAGATGCATATGCCAATAACATCCTAATAGCTTCTAATCTAGCTACATGTACGAATGTTTCATCAAAATCTATTCCTTCCTCTTGACAATATCCTTGTGCCACTAACCTAGCTTTATTTCTAGTTATGACACCACTTTCATCAAGTTTATTCCTAAACACCTATATAGTTTCTATAATAGACATGTCTTTAGGCTTAGGCACTAAGGTCCATACTTTATTCCTATCAAATTGGTTTAATTCATCTTAGATAGCTAACACCCAACTATCATCATTTAAGGCATCCTTAACATTGTTAGGCTCTATTTGAGAAATAAATGCAAGATTATTGTGAATATTATTAAATTTAGATCATGTAGTTACCCCTTTTGATGTATCACCTATCACTTGTTACTTAGAGTGCCCTTTTGGAAATTACCACTTCTTTAGAAGATCATGGTCAATATGTATAGCAGCTAGGTGAGGAGGAAGGTCATTCAATTCTTCCTTGTCAACATCTTTTGGTGTAATTTCTTGTTAATGCTCTTGTTCTTCATTTTGCTTCAATAAGATTCCTGCATCATCATCAACATTATCCTTTCTTAGACCAAGGGGTTTAGTTTCATCAAAAATAACATGCATAGATTCCTCTACAACCAAAGATCATTTATTGAACACCCTATATGATTTGCTAGATGTGGCATATCCTAAAAACAAACCCTTATCAGTTTTTGAATCAAAATTTCCAAGGTTATCCTTGGTGTTTAAGATATAGCATTTGCATCCAAATATTCTAAGGTACGAAATTCTTGGTTTTCTACCATTCCATAGCTCATAAGGAGTTTTGTTTAAAATTGATCTCAAATGGACTCGATTTGTGACATAACAAGTGGTATTGACCACTTCGGCTCAAAAGTAGGATGGTAATTGATACTCGTTAAGCCTTGTACATGCCATGTCACAAAGAGTTTGATTTTTCCTTTCAACTACCCCATTTTGTTGAGGAGTTCTAGGAGATGAAAAATTATGATAAATTCCATGCAATTCACAAAATGATTTAAAACTTTCATTTTGAAATTCT
Source organism: Dalechampia spathulata (assembly GCA_948192965.1). Lineage (NCBI taxonomy): Eukaryota > Viridiplantae > Streptophyta > Magnoliopsida > Malpighiales > Euphorbiaceae > Dalechampia > Dalechampia spathulata. The sequence continues at coordinate 8,296 of CANYBF010163337.1, read as the reverse complement.
TTTTCATAATCACTTCTTATTGAGGAAATGTAATAGCCTTTTTCATTTTGCATTCTTTTTATTACATTTTGAAAAGCATTAAATGCATCATCTTTATGAGATAAGAATGAAGTCTAAGTAAACCTTGAGTAATCATCTACGATCATAAGTGCATAATGTATACCACCTAAACTAGTTACTCTAGTTGGTCCAAACAAGTCCATATGTAATAATTGAAGGGGTTTACAGGAAGTTACCTTGTTTTTCACCTTAAATAAGGATTTTGCCTATTTTCCCATTTGGCAAGCTTCATATACCTTATCCTTTGTAAATTTGATCTTTGGAAGTCCCACAACATGTTCGTTCTTTCCGAGATCTCCGATGCTTTTGAAACTAGCATGTCCAAGTCTTATATGCCAAAGCCATGAGTCCTCACTTATAAAAAAAAGACACTTCACATTCTTGTTAGGAATAGAATCTAAATCAATCATATAAATATTTTCTATCCTATCTCCTTGAAAAACTAATTTATCATCACTAATTTTATAAACAAAACAACCTTTTGAATCAAAAACAACCTTCAAACCATTATCACACAATTGACTAATGCTAAGTAAGTTATGTTTTAATCCTTCTACTAAGAAAACTTTGCTAATAGAAAAGTTAGAATCCTTACCAACCTTACCAATTCCAACAACTTTACCTTTAGCATTATCTCCAAAGGTAACATTACCTCCCTCATATTCTTCAAGATTGGAGAAGAGGCTTGCATTGTCGGTCATGTGCCTTGAGCATCCATTATCAAGATACTATTTTTTCTCACTAATCTTAGATCTTAAGCATACCTGTCAAACACAAATACATTTACCTCTTCTTAGGTACCCAAATGTATTTGGGTCCTTGGGGGTTAAAAGCATTTATATCATCATTCCAATGCATTTGCCTAATAAAACATCTATTAGTAGTATGCCCCTTTTTCTTGCAATAATGATATATTACATTCCTGAATTTAGAATGGTTATGTACATGTTTCCTTTTAGATGTATGAGAATGATTATGGTTACATGAACATGAATAATGATGTACTTTATGCATATGCATTCTATGAGTCTTAGGATGAACATGTTTCTTTTTGAAATCATTTGGTTTTTGCTATGATGTAGAGGCTTTGACAAAAATGGTACCCTTAGAGGTATAGGAGAAGTTTTGATTAAATCCAATACCCTCTTTATTACCACTAAGTTTTTGGTGTTTTAAAATAGTATCTATCTTGACCTCACCTTGTTCAAACCTAGACAAGTTATCCTTTAACAAATCCTTTTCTTTGATAAGTTTGGCCTTTTCATCCTTTGAAAACTTATTTTCTTTTTTAAAGTTTTCAAGTTTTGTTTTACAATAATTAAATTCATTTTGTAAAACATCTTTCTCATTTATAATGGAAGCATGTTTATTTTTAAGTAATTAATGCTTAGCTAATTTTTCATACTTTTCTAATAATGCCTCTAATGCACCATAATCATCATCATCATAAAGCTCATCATTACTATAATAAGATTGAGATGATATGGTTACCTCATCATTTTCTTCATTATCTAGAAATGCCATAAAATAAAGATTGGTTGCTCCTTCATCACCGGACACCTCCTCATTTGATTCACTGTCATCATCCCACATAGCCTTCAATGCCTTCTTTTTGAAAGGCTTGGATGGTTTGTTGAGGCAAGGAAATTCATTCCTCATGTGTCCCAGCTTGTTGCATTCATAGCAAATAGTTTGATTCCTTCGTAGGTTGCCCCTTCGATTGAAGTCCCTTTTTTGTTCGAATGCCTTCTTGCCATCCTTTCCAAGCTTCTTCTTCTTCATGAGAAAGTTCTTGACATGTTTGGAGAGAAGGGCAACTTCATTATCAATGTCCCCTTCACTTGTAGAAGAAGTATCTTATTCTTTTGATGCCTTGAGTGCAATTCCTCTTCGCTTGTCTTCCTCTACCCCTTGCTTAAGGGTAATATCATGTGTAAGAAGCTTCCTGAGAAGCACATCGGTTGATAATATGAACAATTCATTTGCTTCTTCAATGGATGTCATTATAGCCTCTCAATCCTTCTTAGGCAGCACCGTAAGATTTTGTTGTTGATGTCTTCTTTTTGATACATCTTTCCAAGCTTCATTAAGCCATTTGTGATCACCATGAGTCGATTGTACATTTTAGAAATTGACTCATTTGCTTTCATTATAAATAGCTCATATTGATATGTCAACAATTGAATCTTCTTATTTTAAACTTGATTGGTTCCTTCATAATGAGTCTCCAAAGCAGTCCATACTTGCTTTGCTATGACACAATGTGATACTCGACCATATTCCTCATGACTTATAACATAATATAGTATGTTCATCACCTTTTTGTTCCAAAAGTTTGCTCTTAATTCCTACTTAGTCCACTCTTCTCTATCTTTGAGAGAAACAACACCATCAATTGTAGTTGTTGGAGGAGCATACTCTTTTACCATCAAATCGAATAATTCAATTCTATCATTATCCAAGAAGACTTCCATCTGGTGCTTCCAATACGGATAATCTATTCCATTGAAGAATGAGGGTCTTGTAAATGATTGACTCTCACTGGTTGCCATAGGATCTTTGACTCAAGAATTTTACTTCTTCTAGACAATGAGCACCAATGCTCTGATATCAAATGAAAATCCTCATGGAATAGGCAACACGTGTTCAATTTATAGTGTTTCGGCACTAACTCTTACCTACGTCCACTTCTCCTAAGTTTCGACTTAGGGTTCCATTAAATTGTAATAAATTACAACAAGGATTCCATAAATGAATCCTAAACCCTAGTGTTTTTCAGACTAACACTCAAACCTTTACAGAAATCTACCTCACAAACTCTCAAATATAAATTAATGCCCAAGTATTAATCACACACCAACCCTAGCTCTTTAGATGTAGGAATACAATGGAATGAGAGTTTACAATTATCAAATACATAAATTAAAACTAAGCAATTTGGTACGCCCGTACCAATACCAAATTATACAAACAAAATGATAAATAACTTAAATTGACTCACATATGACACACACATCAAAACCTAGGGTTTAACAAAAGTTATCTTCATATGTTCAAAGAAAAGAAAATGCATAGTTTATTTTAGTAATTTTTTCATCTAAGTATTTAATTCTTTGAAAACTTAAAATTAAATGTCAAACAATCATAAAATTATTTAAGTGTTGCATATATATATATATAATTCATTTTTATCTTATTTTTTAAATTTTCTTCTTTATCTTTACCTATTTCTATTTTATAATTTTCATTATCTCATATCTTTTTAAATATTCTATTTTTCTCGTATGTTTTACTCTTCATATTATTCAATCTTATTATTTTTTGATCTTTTTCATAATCAAAATCTTTTCATTTAAACCATTTTTCACTTTCTTTCTAACTTATAAATTCAAAATAGGTAAGAAAAATGTTGCTTTTTCTAAAGTGAAAAAAAATACTAATCCAAAAGCCTAATAGAAAATGAATCTGACTTTGATAATCATAGATCTTTGAAGAAGTTCAAGAAATCAACATTATTATTTAGAAACTGAAACAATAGGCCGTATAAGATCATTTAAGGTTTTACATGCATTTTATATCATTTTTATTTTTTTCTTTATTTATCTTTATGTTGATAATAAATTTTTATTATATTATTACATGTGCTTTTTGTAAAAAATTTTATTAAAAATTTTATTTATTTATATATTTTATTTATTTTGTTTGATTTTTTTTCTTGTTGTGTTAATTGAACATGATTTTCTCTTATTTTTATAGTTTTCAATTGATTTTTTTTATGTATTATTCATGTTGGTATATTTGAGGTTTACATTTAATTTCCTTATGATTTGTTTGTTTTGTTATTAAGGTTTATATTTAGTTTCATAGCAATTTATTTATTTTGTTAGTCAAGTTTATTCTTATCTTAAGAGCAATAATATTTTTTAATCAAATCTGAAAATCATTTCCATGTAAAGGCTTCTATTTGCTTAAATGTGGATGTTACTAGTTTAATCAAGAAATAATTTTCTGCAACTCAATTGAAGATGTTTATAAGAAGTTGTATTGGGCATTCTTTAAGCATGCGTTCATTTATTATGTAACATCAGTTTATTCATTCACTTTTATTGATAGAGGTTTATATTGATAAAGCTAATGAAGTTTGGGTAAAATTTACTGGTGTTAAATTGAGGTTTGATATTGGGGAATTTTATCTTATTATTGGTTTAAAATGCTTTAGAGAGGAATGAGATTTTAAAATTATATAATGATAATTGTAGGTTGGTTGATGATTATTTCAATGGTATTAAGGTATTGCATAAGCAAGCATTATATGATATTTTTATGATTATGAAACCTATTTCTCATGATGATATTATCAAATTGACCTTTTTATTTTTTTTCCATTTCTTCTTACTTACAAATAAGAATGAAACTTTAGTACCAAAGTCTCATTTTTAGCTTGTTGATAGTACTTTGTTTAAGAATTATCCATAGGGAAAAAAAAGTCTTTTTTATGTACTGTGAGGTCATTAAAGTATAGATTGAAATCTACAAGAGAATTTGATCATATCCTTAAGAAGTTTATATATAGTTTGTTGGGTTATGTATATATGTTTTAAGTTTGGTATTATAAGGTTTGTGCATTTATTAAGGGTAGTTAGAATATGCATGTTAGTCATTTGATTCCACGTATCCTAAGTTGGAATGTTTCTGAATAACCCAATTTTAATAGTTCAAAATTTTACTTGTTTTCTTCTAAGTTGTTTAAGGTAATTTCCTTTCTATTAATTTTTTAATTCATAGTTCATTACTTTTTTTAGTTTATGAGTGGTTTACAAAATGGTTATATTTTATTTCTAATGATACTTTTGATTTCATGTTTTAATTTAATTTAAAAATACGATAAGCTTATATAAGGTTTACTCTTGTCTATTATTTATTTATTTTAATTTTTATAGTTCAAGTTGAAAATTTTCAATCAACTTTTAAAGAGAGAGTGAAACTTGAACTAAATGTTTTTTATAAGGGCAAAGGAAAATTTCATCATGATTTTAGTTCTCAAGTTCACAATGTCATATCCATACACACACAACATCCTTGTGTGCATGCATTTTATACATACATTGTAGTGAATGATGGATTTACACATGAAATGCATGAATGAAATATGATGCATGAATGCTTTGATATGATGAATGTGAAATGAAAAATCTTATGGATAAAGGAATTCCATATGATATGGAATTGATAGAGAAAGTGGAGAGATGATTATATAAATGAATATGCACTAAATATATGAATTTGGTATGCTTTGGATAAAGCTTAATGATGGAATTCATGTATGTAAGGTGATGTATTGATATGTTTAATATGTTATTATATGATAAAGTGTAATTTAAAATGTGTAAATATAAGCTAAAGTAAAGTTAGAAGCAATAGTAAGTTAAATAGTAAGTTAGGATATAAATGGCATTCCATGAAAAGTTAAGGATAATATTAGAAATATTATATGCATGAATTATATCCATAACATCATGATGAATGATAAGTGAATTCTTATGCAAGCATGACCTAATGATGATACCAAAATGAGTATATAAGAAGAAGGAAGCAAATTGGTTAAGTAAGTGATATTAACTTGACAAATGTCATGTTTTGGTTGGTTAATTTTTAATAAGGTCAAAATTTAGGTCTTACATGATTTAAGGAGGAAGCAAAGGTGGTTCCTCATCCTAACTCCATTCTAAGTTTCAGCTTTTTCTTTCTTTTCTCCTCTTTGCTTTCTAATTTAAGAAAAATAACATTCAAAGGAAGAATTCATGAAGAATTTGGTTTTCATGCCTCTTTTTATGTTCTATATGCTTTAATTATGTGTTATTCTTCCTCTTTATATTTCCTTATGTCTTAAATGAAGAATTAAGTTACCATAGATGTCACATCTGTACTATTAGCATCTTTAAAAGTTTGCATTTTATGCATGAGAATGAATGGTACATGAAAAGTATGATTGGGCTATGATTAGTATGTGCTTTGATATGCTAGATATGCTTATGAGTATGATATGAATGAATGAAATTCATAAGATATAGAATTCAAAATGAAAAGAGGTAAAAGAATAGTTTAAGTGATGAAAATGAAGTATTCATGCCTTAAGAAGTGCATTTTGAATGCTTATGAAAGGTGGTTCTAATGATGCCTTATAATGAAAATTATAAGTGAAATGAGATGAGTAGATATGTTAAACATGATATTCTATATGAAAGTAGAGGTTAGAATGCATATTAGGAAGTACAATGATGTTAGAATTAAAAATACATTAAGTTGAAAGTAAAGGGTATTTTGGTAATTTTACTTAAAGAGAGGGGTATTTTGGGAAACTAAAATATGTATGTATGATGTGAGATGTATTTTATGTATGTATTAAATGTATGACATGATATATTAGAAAGAAAACAAATAATTAAATGGAAAAGAAATAAATAAAGGAACCAATAGGAATTTGACAAATGTCTAGCTCTCATTAGACCCTTCTTTAATTAAGTTGATAATTAAATTATATTAGGATTTTCATAAGAAAAATCGAGCATTTTTCTTCTTCTTTCTCTAGTCCATTCAACCTTCTCTTCTTCCTCTTCTTTTTTCGATTTCAATCCTTACTTTATACATATATCTAAGGTAATTTTCATGTAGTTTATGTTTTTAAACTTATTTTTTATGTAGTTCTTCTTATATATGCTTTTGTTTTTCTTAGTATTGGTTGATGGAGTTTATGGTTTCATAAGGGGAGATTTTTTTATGATGGGAAGTAGAGAATAAGTGTAGATTTTGATGAATTATTGATGGAAGATGGAAAAGGAGGCTTGAATACATATATTTGATGCATTTTTTGTAATGTTATGTGCATGGATTTGAATTGTATAAAACCCTAGATAACCCATGTGTGTGTGACCCTTAAAATGTTGTAATGAATGCATGTAAAGTTTTTGATGTAATATTTATGAGAAAGATGAAGAATAATGCATGAAAAGTGAAATAGAAGTTGGAAAAAGGAAAGTTAAAAGTTGCTGCCCAAATTTTGAGCTTAGGTAAATTAGCTATCATAATTTGGTTTATGCATTTAAATAATCTAATTATGGATAAAAATGATGAACTATAATGTTATAATGAAGAAAATAAAGTTTTAAGGCAATAGGAATGCAATTGTAAAAGTTATGCGAATTTTGTCACTTAAGGGGCAACATGTGTGTGTGTGTGTGATTAAGGTTGCCTAATGAGGTATTTGAATGCATGAAAATTTAGTAAATTTAATTTGATAATGTGAATAACATGTTGAGGTATATGTATATGTAATTTGGTATGATTTTGAGGTCATTAAGTATGGTAAGTAATGCATGCAATTGACATATACAAAAGTTACTGAAACTACATTGCATAAGGTAAGAGTTAAAGGTTTACGGTAATCACTTTTTAACCCCCTTATTGTTTGAGTTAAAGAACTCATAATATACCATTGGAAAGATATTTGAATCTAGTTTCCAATTAATCTAACTTTGTGAGATTCTGAATACATTTTCATGGTCAAATAATTCACGCTATTTTACACCCTAAGTTTGCATAAATTCGGATGACATTAGGTAGATTACTAAGGCATTCAAAATTTTGCATTTTGACCTTATTAATGGAGTTTAAAAATTACATATAACATATCATTAGAAATATCTTTGAGTTTAGTTTTTAATGAATCAATAATCACTCAATTTGGAGGTCATTTACTTAGTCATAAGGCTTGGACAATGCAAATTGTTCCTAAAAGGCAGAATGTGCTCAAACTTAAAATGCATACATACTAAAGCACCTAAGTGATTCATCATATAAAATTGTTTATAATTCTTAAATGCATGATCTTATACACTTAGGTACATTCAAAATGGAAATGATCATATGAATAGTAATTTACCATATGAATAGTACTAATTGATCAAATGAATAGTACTTATGGTTAAGTTATTCAATCACCTAGATAATGAACATTAAGGCATCTAAACTTTATACAATGATTACTTAAGAGTAAGAATAATCAATGAGATATGATTTTGGATTAATGTTACATATTGGCATAAATCAAGCTAACCATATGAATGCATATCAAATATGTAATTTATATACCAATATATATATATATATATATATATATATATATATGATTTGTGTAAGTAATTATGCTTTGAATGTAAGATAAGAAGTGCTATGAAAT
>CANYBF010163208.1:0-13707 GCA_948192965.1 Dalechampia spathulata | reverse complement strand
CTAAAAAGAGAACAGAAAAAAAAATTAAAACCTCTGAAAACCTACGAATTTTGAACTTAGCTTTTGGTTTTAAATTCAATCAAAATTTAAAAGGATCTAGTTAATTTTGACTTGATTTTAGTTAGTTTGGTTGACTACCTTAACTTTGGATTGGATTGAAGCTTGAAGATCAAGAGGAGAATCAACGAAAGGTAAGATTTCTCACTTTCACTTTTGATTTCAATCATTTTTGACTTGTTTTTGATGATCTAATATGAAATAATACATGATCCATGCTTGATATTGTGGGTAAATGCTTTGGATTGCTTTTTCTAAAATATTTTTTTGGCCATGCATGCGCGTTCGGGTAAGTTTTTATTGATCCTTGATGATCATACCCGTACGGGTATGTTGTTTGCTCGAATGGGTATGTTTTATCTTGTGTGTACGGGTATGATCTAGTATGTTGCATGTGCGTTTGAGTATGATCTAGCATGTTGCGTGTGTGTTTTGTGTGTTGCATGTTCGTTTGGGGTATAAAGCTACCCGTACGGGTATGTTCCTCTCTGTAACATACACGTACGGGTATGATCTTGATATGCATGTTTGATTTTCTTTTGGCCGAATCTTCCTTGCTCTATTTTATGACTTTTGGCATGATTTGCATGTTAGAATCATATGTTTTGCTTAGGGTTTGATGTTTTGTGCATTAATACCATGTTTTATATGATTTTTTACTCTGTTTTGATCTCGATTCGTGTTTGTAATTTCGTGTTTTTTGCATTTGTTCCTTTTTACGCGTTTATTGTGACATTTTGAAGGGACGATACGGGGGAATTAGGACAGTTGATTGGTTTTCGACCTCAGGATTCAAACGAAACTCTAATTCGGCGTAACATGGGAAAACATGTGGACACGGACTTCGAGGCTTTTTCCGGTCCCTGTTTTTATGCTTTCCTTATTCATTTTGACGGGTTGTATGTAAATGCCCGTATTTATTTCTCGCCTTTAATTCCTGCTTTATTCCTCCTTTATTGCTTTCCTACGTGCTAAATGTCTTATCTACCTTTATTACCATGAAATCGGACTTAATTCAACTACAACCTAAATTGCATGTGATTTGGCTTTTTCATTAAAATCAGATAAAGTGAATATAATAAAATGGAATACAAATAAAATTGAAATCCCGAACCCAACTCTGAAGAAATTTGGGTTGCTTTCCAACACAGGAAGGCTCGGGTTTAAATTCTTGGTTCATTTTAATCACTCAATCTAGCTGGTAAAATGGATTGGGTGGCGACTCTATAGCATTTCTCGACGCGATCTCTCTAGGTCCGCAGGTTAATCATGGTTTCAATCACTCGGGAGCAAGCACCATGGCATCTAACGCCGAACAGCGTGCAGTACTCCCACATCCGGGATGTGCAACTCCTCACACCCTCTTCACTTTTACACTTCATTTTATCCTTTCTTTACCTCTAAAGTCAACAAAACTCATATTGACCTTAAATAGATTATTTTATTATAGAAATAAATTATTTCATATAATAAAAGATCATACATGATTTCTATCTTATCCTACCATCTACATTAATTTAATTAAATTATCCAAAGCGTATATCCTCTGATCCCTTGTTCAAATCATTGTATTTTACTTCAAACATTATGTTTATATTTTAGAAAACAATTAATTTGTATTACTTTAATATCAATTCTAATAAATTTTTTAATCATAGGAAATTTATTCTCTTATGACTTAATAATCACTTTTAATTATTCTAACTCATTAGAACATTACTTATTCATAACTTATATTATAGTTATTTTAAAAATAACCCATACTACGTCATAACCATCAAACAATCATAAATTGTTATGCAAACATGTCAAATAGTAATTATACGAGCGATATTAAGTATATAGAAAAAAACCAAAAATTGTTGGATGTGACATAATTCATTTATACATCATTTAATTTACTAAATAATAACAAGTATTTATATTTCCTTAATAATCATTTCAAATCATGTCATAATTATATCATTATACATTATTGATAAAATAAATATTTATATACGAAATAAAATAATTTAAGCATTATTTACTCATATTAATACTTAAAAGGATGTGTGTTACCGATTGTGATATCTTTCTCTTAAGTTCTTTAGATAATTAATTAGAATATCACTTAATTAATATGAGAAATCCATATACATGATCACATCAATAGATGTCCCCTTAGCTTACCTTATTGACATATGCAATAATTTCATTATCATAAATTATTATCTCACTTGCATTTGATTCTTTTAAAACTAAATTCATTTATAACTTATTCTAATATTTACCAAGATGAAGATATAACCCTTTATCAACATATAACTGATTTTAAATACTTAATCTATTAATCCATTTCATAAACCTTGCATTTATGCTTATAGCTTATCCATAAAGTGATTCAAATGTGATAAATCATGCATTTTTAATTAGAAATAACTATATAAAAATGATAGATGTGACATGTTAGTTGGTAAAGTAGTGTTGCCTAAGTGGTATAAAAATAGAGGTCATGATAATATCATTTATGTTTATACCATTCCTCGTAAAGTATATCCCATATCCAACCAAGTCTTTGATTAGGTAATAGGAGAATTCCCACTATTGTTGGTAGCCTAGCTAGGTTATAAGCATGATGGGAACAAACTTCGTAAAAAGCCAGCCCTTGATAAGGGTCAATATAGAATGAAGGGGTAATATTAACTAATGTTGTGTTGCAAAGCCAACTATTAGGTTATGGGTAGGGAAAGAGTATATGTGGGGAGTTAAGTTGGGGTGCAACCTAATTAAAAGAGCCAATCCATTTAGGGTGAGACAAAATGGGTAGATACAAGCAATTTAATCTATGATCCAATTGGTTAAATAATGACTACTTCATTTATTATATTAGAATTAGCTGCCTATCCCATAACAAAATTAGATGGAATAGAAAGAATATAAAGCGCTAGTGCTATAAATAGGACTAGTTTGGGGGATAAGCTTACTTCTTTATAAGTTTATCCTTGCCCTAATTGGGAGCTAATAGGCCTCCCCATCTCTCCTAAACTTCTTTCAATCTTTAATTGAAGTTGTATGAGGTAGAAACCTGTCTCATATATGGTTTAGAGGTTAAGCCTCACCTTAGCAATAATGGTGAAACTTAGTTCAACGAATAAAAAGAAGGTATAATTTACCCAATGATTGCCTTTAGGTTCCAAACTCCATATAAGGAAGAAGCGTTATTATCTATAAGGTCTCAATCATTTAAACAAACCTACTTCTTATTTTATTTATAGGAAATTGATGATCTATAAATCATCCCTAATGAATAATTGACTCATGTTTAAGCATGTTAAATCACTTTAGGTTGACCTATTACTACTAAGCTTTCCGGTCTCATATGAAAATTGAAAACTTGAGCACTTTTTGCATTAGTGGGATGAAAAATAGTGAACATAATAGTTTCTAGTTAACCATGTTAAAAAAAGATACTTTTAAGAAACGACAAGCATAACTAACGTGGTTATACATACAAATCTATGTATAGATCTATATGCTTTGATTGGAACTTTGAGTTCTAGAATAGGCAACCAATATATGACAATATTGAAACTACCTTTTCATTTTTTATTCAGATAGGATTTATGTTGGCTTCATTAAGAGGCTCACATAGTTTATTGCATCATCTATAAAAGCATAAGTTATGGTACCATCAAGAAAGTTATGTAGCATGGAGTTTACAATTGCATAAAAGGAGTCAAAGTAGTGCATATGATGCATCTAGGCAATTTAGAGCGAGCTAGCAAACGAGCAAGATAGAATAGGTAGGCACTACTAATGAAGAAAAGCTTAACTCTCGTTTATAGATGCTGGTAGTTTTCTTTCAAGTCTTACTAACTATAATTGAAGAAAGATTCAGTTACAATAAATATAATGAAAGTAATCTTAGTCCCATATTAACATTACTAATAGATGAAATTGTTTAAAAATATTGATAATTGTATATTATATATTATTATAAAGTATATATCAATCACAATTATAAAGTTTTATATATAAATATAATATAAAAATAATGATAATAATAATTTTTATATTATATGTTATTATATAAATTTTGATTTTATTATAAAAGTGATCTAATTTGATTTAATAATATTTATAATAAGCTTAAATTATGTAAAAAATATATAATTTTATACATGTGAATATTCCTATAATTTTAAATTTATGATGAATAAAATTAAATTTTTTAAAAATGTAAATTGATATATTTAAGATTATAATGGAATGTAGAATTTTCTTTTCTACTATCATCATTAAAAAAATGAAGATCACCATCTACCATCACAACCTGTTATTATTAGAATAATTTAACACCAAAAAATTATACTTAACACGTGAATTATATAAATAATTTTAAAAAATCATAATTACAGGTGCTCTTGGAATTAAGAGTTTATTTGAAGTTGATGAGCTCCTAATTAATTAACTATTGGGAAGTTCGTACTAATAACAAACAAGAAGACTAAAAGAAATATGATAAATGTCTTAAAAACTGTCACACCTTTCTGTGTTGCGACAAGCTCCCGTAGACTAATTAATGATCTCCGATACATGGAAACCATTGATTACTCTACAAGGGATACGTAAAATGTTTTTTTTATATTATGCACCATTCTAAGTTTTACGGAAGTATTAGTGATCGTCCCTGAAACGATAGTAGTTTTAGTTACTAATTTGCTGCAAGTATACAAATTATTATAGTAAGATATCGATCCCACGAGGATTTATGGTTTAACCACCACCACTCAAATTTCTAATTTATTCAAGTGGTGTAAAAATAGTTTGGTATTTGAAAATATCCACTGCCAAAATGTAAGAAGTAATGCTAATGTAAGACTACTATATAATGATGAATATGTAGAGAATAAAGTTGTCACCACCGAGCTACTTGATAACTGTGTGCTTATTGCTACCCAAGATATCCAATGGCATCGACTACCCTCTCTGGAGGCGAAATCAACTAAATTTCCATCTAACCTCAAATCCACTTAGTCACTCTCATGGCCCTCTAATTAGGGGAAACTATCAAGCTATCATACAGAAACTAGGAGCATGTAGATCTCTCATACACACCTACCTACCCAGAATGAATAAGCATTCTATAATTCAACTCTTGTTGCAATTACAGAGCATAAGAAATCGTTTAGGAATCAATCTTTAAAATTGAAGAGCTCTCACTATTCAAGCATTTCATGACTCAACTCTCATTGTAATCATAAAGCAGAGATTAATTTCTAAACTCAATCTTTAAAATTAAACATTCATAGCAATGTTAAAGACAAGCAACAGTAGTAATCCTTAGCAAGGGACTTCAAACTTCAAACCCTACTGTAGAGTATTTAGCCACTCATGGCTTAGCAAGAAGAGCAAATAAAAGAAAAAGAATACAGATGAGAGTGTTCTACCCAAAGGAGAATGGTCTCCCTTTTTTGCCAATCTTAGGTTCCTCCTTTTAATAATTCTTCAGTGGAGTTCCCCTTTTTCCTTCTTTTACCATTTCCTATCTTTTTGTTCATCATTATTGAATTGGCTCCCTTTATCCCTGAATGTTCTTTAATGGTCTTTTATTTTTCTATCTTTCTGCCCATCACTCTTGAATTGACTCCCATTATTTGTGATGCTCTTTAATGGTCTTTTATTTTGTTCTCCCATGGATCTCACTAGCTTTGGTGTTTGATTTCTTTAATTCTGCTTAATTATTGCAAGTCCATGATCATGGAGTTGAAGTCCACAATCGTGAAGTGCTCCTTTATCTTGCTTCACATAGGTGACCTCTTTTACCATGATCGTGGAGTTTACTTGGGGGCCTTCTCTTTGATTCAAGCTTCTATCACGATCGTGGAGTTGGAGTCCATGATCATGGAGTTGACTAGGGGCCTTCTTTTTGATTCAGGCTTCTGTCATGATCATGGAGTTTTCCTTTTTGCTTACACTTTCTTCACTTCTTCTTTATTTGTTTCTCTCATCTACACACTTAACACACACATCAAATGCTAATAGAAACTAGCTAATTCAACATTAAATTAACTAAAATTTGAAACAATTACCATTCCACACACAAACAAAACATAATACTAATTAACACATATCAACATCCCCACACTTAAACTTTTGCTTGTCCTCAAGCAAAAACAACATTCAAACAACACAAATAGGCAAGACACTTTTAATATAGCAATGTGTTTTCTCGAACGTAAACATTTCTGACTCTCTTCTTCCATTTAGAATAACTCTTAAATAAGCTTGACAAATGATTAAGTGTTGTGTAGGTATAAATGTTTAACCTAGGTAATTGAGCATAAGCATTCATACAATTACACTAGCTAACATAACATAACTCATGGTTTAATGCCTAGATATGTGATGAGTGTTTTGATTTGTTTTCTTACTTGGAGATCATAAGGTCTTTTATTACTTCTTTTCTTTTATTTTTGTCTCCTTTTTTTTTTACTCTTGTTCGAGAGGTAGGTTTTTCTCATCGAATACCCCACATTTTGGTGATTATACCTGGTTACTCAACATGCTACCTTCGCTCGAATGGCTACTAGCACTGTTCTTATCACTAGGGCCAGTTTTGGGCACCCCTAACGACATTAGAACAATTAGCTCGTTGCCTTTTTTGGGCTTATTACTTTTCATTTTCAAATTAACTTTCCTTAATCATTTCTCCATGTTCTTTGCTTTTCATCCTCTTGCCACATATCTCATGCATTTTTACTAAGTTATGCTTTATTTTCTAGTGTAATAATAGAAAGGTTATGTTCATTACCTAGGTTAAACATTTGTACATCACATACCTAATGTTTGCTAAGCTTAAAAAGAACTAGTCAAAATAGGATGATTTCAAGTTAGGCCTGCTTATTTCACCTAGAATATTTACATGTCCTATTAAAGTGACGTGCATTTGACAAACATACACAAACATTCACTTGAATAAGCATCACACACAAAAACAAACATTCATGCAACAAAACAAATGAACACCATATCAAGAAAACTTGAATACCAAGCACACAAACTTAACAGTCAATAAAACAAACCTCCCCATACTTAGAGAACACATTGTCCTCAATGTGAGAAGATCAAAACACACAACATCAACATAAGAAAATACTAAAAATGTAAGTAAAATAGAAGAGAAGAGAGGTTAAGAGATCAGTTGCTTGGATGAGGCGGGGAAGTGGGTGGTGAAGGAGTTGGTGAAGGGATAGTGATGCCAAAAAGCTCAAAGAATTTAAACATTTTATGCCTTTGGTAGCACTGTTCTTGACGTATATCATTGACGGTTGCCTCCACTCTGGTGAGGCGAGTGGCATTTTCAATGTTACCTTGCTCAAGCCTCAATAGCAGCTCCATTACCGAGTTGTCAAGTGTTGCTCCTGCTGCTTGTGGTTGGTGCTCCTCCTGTGTCTCATGGTACTGCTAGTCTTCGGGCACCTATGTTTATTCTTCCTCATGAGCGGCACCCTCTTCTTCCTCCTCATTGTTGTCATCATCTAAGTTCCTTTGCTTCACACCTTGTCTGTCTTCATAATCTCAGAATTATATGCCTCGAGCCTTTAGCAACCCTGCATCATAAAGATATTTTACCGAGAACTTGTATGATGGCATGATGGTTAGTCCAGAAAAGCTAACATCAAAATAATTAGCAATAGCAATAAGGACATAGCCTAATCCTAATTTCATGCTACTCGGCCTAGCCATTTTCATGAAGCCATTCATGAGGTGAAATGTGGTGCAGAAATCATGCTCATTTTGCATGCACCAAAGTGGAAAGAGCTCCTGTATTGAGACCTTATTAGTTTTTATCTTAGCAAAAACAGACACATCCATAAACTTGTGCAACAGAATAAGAGCAGGGTCTCTAATCAGTAAGTTTGGGGCATTCTTAGTGTCATAGGGTAAGGTGCACTCAGTGATTTGAGCCCAAAAGGCCTTAGGTCAGAATTCAGCATATGAGGAGGATAAACCATGTTGAGGAAGCTCAATAGCATCCTCAATCATGTTTTAAGTGAGCTCTAGAGGTCTTCCCCTCAATCTAAATTTGATTCTTCCTAATTTATTGTCAATAAAGTCACATGTAGTGTAGAATTCATGCACAATCTCCTTGCATACATGATGCTTATTAACAATAAATGTTCCCTAACCTAATTTGAGGGCATACGCTTTCAAAGTTTCTTGCACCCTTAAGGATTCAAGCATAGACCAATTGAAGTAACGAGGCACAATGATAGGTTTAGCTTTCACTTGGTTGTATTTCCTACCTTCCTCATTAGAATAGATGGGAAAGGGTGCTCCATAGTGCCTGAAATGTCTTGAATGGATGGTTCGGGAGCCTTCCTTTTATTCTTGGTACGTTGTGTTGTGTGCTTGACTCTTCTAGACATGGTTGTAATGAAATGGAAGAGTGCTTAAAGGTGTTACTAAAGAGAATGTGACATTTCTGCATATATTGCCTCGTCCACGATCGTGGAGTTTAAGTCCATGATCATGGACTTAGAATTTTTCAATTTCTGCATTTCCCTCTTTCGATCTTCTTACACCAAAATGAAATTTAAATGGAAAAGTAATGAAGAAATAATCAAACCCACAATATAAACACATAAATTATAACTTAAAACTAACTACAGGCAAAGCAAACATCAACTAATCATAAAAACCCCAAATGCAAAAAATGGGTTTTCAAGAAAAAAGAGAGAGAATAAGATTCTTACCTCTTAATGTGATGGCAAAATGTAAATGAACTGATGAAATTTGTTAGCAAAAAGAGGTTGAGGATGAAAGATTAGGTTTAGGGAGATTAGGATGTGAGTTTAAAGGCTAGGAGAGTGGAGGATAGAGGGAAAGCAAATGAGAGCGTTAATGAGGGGGCGGCTGTTTTTACGGGTTTTAAGTTTGAAATCATGCAATGCACTCGTCCATGATCGTGGAGTTAAAGTCCACGATAGTGGAGTTTGGAAAAATCACCCCTCGTAAATTAAGCCTTCTGTCACAATCGTGGACTTAAAGTCCACGATTGTGGAGTTAGAAAAATTTCCTCTCGCAATTCCATCTCTCTGCCACGATCATGGACTTGAAGTGCATGATTGTGGAGTTCAAAATTACCTCAAAAACTTTTCTTTTTCTTTTCTTTTCTTTTCCTTTACACATAGAAATGAGTGCTTAATTATCAAAAGTCTAAATCATAATTCAAACATGCTTCAAATTATTATGTTTAACTAAAGAAAGATTTAATTTATCATTGAAAAATTAAAAGGTTTGAATCAAACTGAAGATAAACCTACATAAAACAAACTCTTCACATACTACACACTTACATGCTAGGTTTAGGGTCATAAGCTGGACCATACCTAGCTTGTGAAGTTATTCTAATGGTGTTACCTTATTCAGCTTTTGAAATAAACCACCAAGGTAAATTTTGTATCTTTGCCCATTGACTCGAAAGGCTTCTCCCTTATCATTTTTCAGCTCAAGTGCTCCACTATCAAAGACTTCCACTACTTCAAAGGGTCTGCTCCATCTGGATTTTAGTTTCTCAGGAGACAGCTTTAACCTGGAATTGAATAGAAGCACATTATCACCAATATGAAAGGACTTTACCTTAATATGTGCATCATGCCATTATTTTGCCCTTTCTTTGTATAACTTCACATTTTCATATGCTACGTGTCTCAATTCTTCTAGTTCTTACAATTGCAACAGTCGCTTCTCCCCTACTTTCTTTAGATCAAGATTCAAGTATTTGATTGCCCAATAGGCATTGTGCTCCAGCTCCACAGGTAAATGGCAGGCTTTGCCATAAACCATTCTATAGGGGGTTGTTCTTATAGGGGTTTTGAATGCTATGTGGTATGCCCAACACGTATCATCCAACCTTGCTGCCCAATCCTTCCTAGAATTGTTAACTGCTTTTTCTAGGATCTTTTTCAATTCTCTGTTTACCACCTCTACTTGGCCACTGGTTTGAGAATGATATGCTGTGGACACTTTGTGATTCACATTGTATCACTTAAGCAGAGCTTTGAATTTATCATTGCAGAAGTGTGCTCCTCCATCGCTGATGAGTGTTTTAGGGACTCCAAATCTAGCGAACAACTTCTTAATGAATTTGCTCACAATTCTACCATCATTGATGGGACTTGCAACTACTTCAGCCCATTTGGAGACATAAGCTACTCCCACCAGTATATACATATTCCCCATAGACATAGGGAAAGGTCCCACTTATCAAATATTTCTACCTCCAAAATGGACGATTGGGGTATCTCATCATGCTTGGATATGTTCCCTGTTCGCTGGCACTTGTCACAGTGAAGCACATAGTTCCAAGCATCCTTGAAGATCGTTGGCTAGTAAAAACCACATTCAAGCACCCTACTAGCTGTCTTGTTTGCACCATAATTCCCTGCATAAGATAAATCATAACACTATACCACAAGCTAAATAATTTGCCATATCTGCATACCAAGGGTTTTCCTTCCTTTGCAGCAAAAACACAGATTCATCTAGAAATTCCTCTTTGATGGCTCCTTTCTCATCTTCATCCTCATTATTAATTTTTAGACATTATAAGTGATCTACAGCTACATTCTTAGCTCCCTTCTTATCCTTGATTTCGAGATTGAACTCTTGTAGTAGCAGCACCCACCTAATCAACTTTGGTTTTGCATCTTTTTTTTGCAAACAAATATCTTAAGGCAGCATGATCAATAAAAATAATTACTTTATAACCTAAGAGTAGGCTCTAAACTTTTCACATGTAAATACTACTGCTAAGAGTTCTTTTTCTATTATGGTGTAATTCAACTGAGACCCAGTTAAGGTTCTGCTAGCATAATAGATAGCATGTAATTTCTTATCTTTTCTCTATCCTAACACACATCCAAGAGCAAAGTCACTGGCATCATACATAATTTCAAAATGCAACGACCAATCAGGTGAAGTCAAAATAAGAGCTATGGTCAATGCATTTTTTAGGGTATTAAAAGCATTTAAACATTCATCATTGAAATCAAACACCACATCCTTAACTAACAGGTTTGTTAGTGGCTGAGCAATGATAGAAAAGTTCTTGATAAATCGATGATAGAATCCTATGTGTACAAGGAATCCTTAAATTCATTTTATGTTCTTGGGTGGTGGTAGATTGGATATTACCTCAATTTTAGCTCTATCCACCTCAATTCCTTCCTTGGAGATCATGTGACCAAGCACAATTCCTTCATCTACCATGAAATGACATTTTTCCCAATTTAGCACCAATTTAGTTTCCATACAGCATTTTAAGACTCACTCCAAATTCTGCAAACATGACTGAAAAGAGTCTCTAAACACTGAAAAATCATCCATGAAGATTTGCAATCACACATCTTTGAAAGGTGGCAGGCACATTACATAAACCAAAAGGCATATGCCTATATGCAAATGTACCATATGGACATGTGAAAGTGGTTTTTTCTTGGTCTTGTGGGAAAATGAAGATGTGGTTATAGCCTAAATAGCCATCTAGAAAGCATGACCTGTTATTTTTTCAATCATTTGGTCAACAAAGGGTAAGGGAAAATGATCTTTCTTAGTAGGAGTATTTAGCTTCCTATAATCTATGCATACTCTCCAACCTGTTATTGTCCTAGTTAACAACAATTCCTTCTTCTCATTTTCTACAACAGTTATGCCTCCCTTCTTAGGTACACATTGGACTGGACTTACCCACTCACTATCAGAAATAGGGTAGATAATACCTGCATCCAACAGCTTGATTACCTACTTTTTCATAATGTCTTGCATATTTAGGTTGAGCCTCCTTTACCTCTCATGAACAGGCTTGCTTTCTTCATCTAATTGTTTCCTGTGCATAACCATATTCGAGCTAATTCCCTTAATATCTGACAGTTGCTAGCCTAATGCTCAGATGTGCTTCTGCACCATTTTGAGTAGCCTGTCCTCCTACATTGTATTTAGTTTGTTAGATATTATGATTGGCAATGTTTCATTTTCACCTAGAAAAGCATACCTTAAATGTTTAGGCAGAATTTTCAGTTCCAACATAGGTGGCTTTTCAATTGAAGGAGGAGTGGGGTTGGAATTTCTTACCAACAATTATGTCTTAGGTGGTTCACCACCTTCCTCATTTATTACCTCAATCTCTTCCCTTATTGTGACATCTTTTGGTTGCTCTTCTAGCACAGCACATACACATTTATCAATTACATCGAGTTTCATACATGACTCACCTTTCATTGGCTTTTTCATTGCTTTCCTCATGCAAAACTCTATCTTTTCCTCTCCGATTCTCAAGATTAGCTTTCATTCATGGACATCAACTAAGGCTCTCCCTATATTTAGGAAAGGTCTCCCTAAAATCAAGGGATAATTGACATCTTCATTGTAGTCCAACATTACAAAATCTACTGCAATGATGAACTTGTCCACTTTGACTAATACATCTTCAATGATATCAAATTGTTTGTTTACCGATTGATCCACAAGTTGAATTACCATTGAAGTGGATTTGATTTCTCCCAAACCTAGCTTCTGAAAAATGGCATATGGCATCAAGTTGATACTTGGGCCCAAATCACATAAACACTTGTTAAATACTAAATTTCCTACTTTGCATGGTATAGTAAAGCTTCCTGGATCTTATAGTTTTAATGGTATATTACTTGAAACAATAGAACTACAATTTTCAGTCAATGAAACTGGTTGTGTGTCATTAATTGTGCATTTGTGTACAAGGATTTCCTTCAAAAATGTAGTGTATTTAGGTATATCCTGAATCACTTAGCAAATGTCACATTGATACTTTGTTTTTTTAATTTTTCCACAAATGCAACAAAATTTTCATTTTCTTTTGATTGCACTAGCCTCCCTTCATCTTCCTTACCTAGCCCTGGCTGATCTCCCTTCATCTTCTACTTGGATCCAACTCCACGATCATGGAGTTGGTTGCTACGATCATGGCAGTGTTTTCCTTCAGCCTTATGCATATCATGTGAGTATGAATGACATATCATATGCATGATATGGCAAACTAATATGTAAGCACATATTTATGGCAAATAGCATATGACGTTATGCGTTAACATTTTGAGATTCATTTTAACGTTGGACATATAGCGTATGTAAGGCATATGCAATGCGTATGCATGAATAATTTATCATATGCATGATATGTAAAAAAATAATGGATATCATGGCATATGCATGTCATGGCATAATGAGTAGCATACCATATGCATGGTGTATGTGCAGCATATCATATGCATGATATGTATGATGGTATAATACATGGCATATGTTTGACATGTTAGGTGTATGACATACCAAATGCATGGTATGTGAAGTGATGCGTGACATGGCATATACATGACATGTGTAGTAGAATGTGCTTGTGTATTGTGGCATGATATGTAAAATATTAAATTATAACATGGCATTGTATGGCATACCATATGCATGGCATGTGAAATGGACAAATTACTCTATGTATAGCATGTGAAGTGAATGACATACCGTATGCGTGGCATGTGAGATGAATGACATACCGTATGCGTAGTATGTAAGATGATGAATGACATGGCATATGTATGGCATGGCATAGTAGTGCATATGTGAATGTGTATT
>CANYBF010162760.1:0-11144 GCA_948192965.1 Dalechampia spathulata | reverse complement strand
GTAGGTCCGAGTTCTGAGGGAGAGCAGCGGGGCTAGAGGTACAGCAGCTGGTCTGGTCGTGCTTTGGACTTCGGGACGGACTCCTGCAGTTGTATATTTGTGCATAGGCTCTGTTGTTTTAGAATTGGCAGTATACGAATTGTACTATGTATAAGAATTCTTGTATTAATGTATCCAGGTTTTAGTTTTATGCTTTTGCGTACTCTGTATGCCTTTGGATTTCTTATACGAGCATTAGCAGGTTAGCTTCCCTTGTGGTATAGTCGTTGTTTGCCTGAGACGGGTGGGCGACAGTTATACTACGGGAGCTTGTCGTATCCTCGTGAGTTGGGGACGGGGGTGTGACATAAGATATGAGAATCAATTACAAATAGAGGATAATAACAAGTTGAAAGTGATGAAACATCAACATGATATTAAAGGAAGTTATAATGAGGCAAAGATAAGTGAATTATAAGATGAGATGAGGAGGATAAAGTTTCAGAGTAAGAAAGATAATGAGAAGTGGAGGAAAAATGCATGTATTTCTTATGGTGTAGTTATGACTTCATGGTTGATAGTTATTTTATTATTATATAATGTGAAATAGATGTTTGATTTTAACTATATTATGATTTTTGATTAACATTTGATGGTTGTTTGAATGTAATCCATGAATGAAGTTATGAAATATAATGAAATTTTTATTTTTGAAATTATGAGTTGTTATTAAGAATTGAGAATGGAAGTTAGACTTTGAAGTGAGAAAGATTAAAATTAGCAAATTTAAGATAAATTGATAAAAGTTAAAAGTTAAAATTGATTTGATAATGTTAACTATATCTATCAAATAAAAGGAGCAATAATAAAAAAAATTCAAAATCTGTTAATTTACAATCAAAATTTTATCATTCAAAAGCGAAAATGAATATAATGCGCTTTAGCAATAATAATGAAATTGTATGAATATGAAACTAATAATGTTACTTATAGTTGATTTTTAAAGCGTAATATAATATCTTTTTATAAAAAAATAACAAAACAAATAGATGACATAAAAAAATATTTTAATTGGTTACTAACATCCATAAGTATCTAACTTTAACAAGTAAGAACAAAAAAAAATATTTCTATACTACTTTGGAGTATTTTTTTACTCCTAAATTATTATATTTGTTTAATAACTACCTTGAAATGATTTTTGATATTCTTTGTCATTGGAGGGCTAATGGGTTATATAGTAGGTTGGTAGCAACTCTTGACTCATTTCCATCACTTTTGAAATGTATTTGCTTTAAAGTAAAATTGGATCTTCTTGTGCTTCTCTTTTTTCGTCAACGTTTATTTAGTATTAAAAATCTTATTTGCTAATTTATTATGGAATTCTATTAATTACTTTGCCTTCTAATATCGATGACTTATTTGATATTTTTGGCTATATGTGATAAAAATATAAAAATGATTAAAAAATATATTTGAATCATAAGAAGGTAAAACAAAGTAGTAAAGTATTATATATATTTATTATTGTTCTTTCACTCTCTTCCTCTATATGATATCCATAATTTATAGCTTGTCTTTCCTAATAGATGATTTTGCTTAATTAGACTAGGCCTTGAAACTAATTACTTGATAGTTGACTGCTTATATTTTGAGGCTATTGAGTTTGTTGTATGGCCTGATTTTGATCTCTTACTTGAATTAGGTTTTATCAGCAAGTATAAAATAATGTAAAATAGACATGATACATAAAATAATATATTTATCATTTTACTTACATTTGATCTTTTATTTGGACAATTTGATTTCTTATGCCCTCCTTGATTACATGATATGTCACGCCCAGCCCATACCTGGAGTAACATGCTCCCGTAGCATACACAATGACCTCCCGTATGGGAAACTGTTATATACACTACAAGAGATACCTGAACCTGTATACATCTACATCGTATGGGGACAACAGATAGTATGGCGGTGAAATCCGTAAACAGAACCAAACATAACCTTGGATAACAACATACATTCAATTGAATGAACATGTCTATAAACAAGTATATTCATTAATATACAAAGGTTCTGATTACAATAACCATACAAACCACCACCAAACTACAAATACATTACTGCCTCTCTCAAAATACAAGCTACAATGCGAGGCTACAAAAAGAACATATGCTCGGCTGCTCCAGACCTCCTCGAGACAGGGATTCACTGATGAATCCGCCTCTCCGCTGATGTTAGCAATCACTGCTCTGGGCCTTCTACCGTAGGCTCGGAACCTGCGTTCATCTTTTGTAAACGCTGAGTCGAAGACTCAGTGGCACTAGCTATCATATACGCATAAAACATAGATAAACATGTCAAGTAACAGGTAATACGATGCAATACTATGTTGTCTTGTTTTCTTTTCTGGTTCTGTACTCTCTTCCCTCTTTCCTTTTTCCCTTATTGTGCATAATATATTCCCATGTTGGATCCCTATGTATCGGTACTCAACTCCCGAAGGAGGATAACTGTAATCTTGGCCCGTAGGCCCTTTTATTATGCCTATGTCTCGAGACTCAACTCTCGAAGGAGGAAATATAATATACGATTCCATTATGGAATCCTGTAATATATGATCCAGCATGCCTTTCCTCATTTTCTCTCGCTCTGTCTTAGCATTCATGATTCCATATGCCATGAATATGCTAACATGCGAGAGTATCAAATGGAATCTCAAACAAGAATCATGAAACGAAACAAATCATAAGCTCATATCATCAAATCATGGGCAAATACGGGAATTAAATCCCCAATCATCATTTACTAAGCCATACTTGGCTTAAAAGCAATCAAAGAAGCAAAAAGCATCTCAACAGAAACTAGCACTAACCTGACCAAAGTTACTGCTATCACATAGCCAAGTCTCTGAACTTCTACTCGCGCTAATCCAAGCTCTCACGACGTAAAACCACTAAGATAGGGTGAGTTCTAGTGTTTAGAAATGTGTGTGACGGTTTTAGTAAAGAAAAGAAGGAAGAAACCTAATGAAAAAGCTAGGTTAAATCCATTTAAAATGGGCTTTTAAGTCACGTACGGCCGTACCAAATACCCGTATGCCCGTACCAATCGAAAAACCCTGATGGACTGATTTTCCTGTGAGCTGTCGTACGCCCGTACCACATTTGGTACGCCCGTACGACCCCAAAGTTACTGACAAACCTAAATTCCTGTGAGTTGACGTATGGCCGTACAACCCTCTGGTATGCCCGTACAACCTCTAGGACTTCAATTCCCCGGTTCCCTCGAGCTTGGTACGCCCGTACGGCTATCCGTACGCCCGTACCGCATGCCTAAACTCAGAACATGCCTCAATCGAAGCCCCTAACTCTCCAAAAACCTGTAAAACACACTCCAAAACCAATCCTAACACATCAACATCACTGTCCCTCATCCAGCCGAGAAGTCACACTTCCCAATAAGGCAACAGTGTCACATAATACCATCACAAATATAAGCATACATACATACGTACATACATGTATACATATCATCAATGCATAACAAAACTCATACGCATACAAACCTCTACCCGTATACTAGTGTACAAACTACTACGGTAGCAACTACAGGTGTAACATGATATACAAGGCTACTTTTGCCTTTTACTAGATAGTTTATTGGGATTTACTGATCTTTTCAACTCATTTACAATTTTGATTTAATTTTACCTTGATCTTCTTGACATTAATTAGTCTTCATAAATTTATTTACTATGAATTAGTTGTAAAGAACATTGATCTTGCTAAGTATTTTTCCTTATTACACCAAAATGACATGATAAATAATGGATCAACCTTTGCATGATATGAAATGTGAACTTTATGTAAATAAGCGATTTGTAAGATCCTATTGTTACAAAAAATAAAGAATAGTAAAGTTTTAAGGAAAGTAGAAGAGATAAGAGGAAGTGGAAATTGACATCCTCTTTATTTAGCAAAGAAGCCTATAAATAAGCAGTACATTTAATGAATAAAAGCTAAAAATTAGCAACTAAAAGAGAATAATAGAACTGCTATCAAATAACTGGGAAAGTGATTTCATGAATAATAAATTCCAAAAGAATAGGACATTAACTATAGACTAGGACAACTGATATTATTGATTTTACTTAACATTCCCTCCCTTAAATTGAAAGTTCTCAAACATTCAGTTTAGTAAGGCTTATTAAGTGAGCGGACTCCTAGTAACTTCCTAAATTTCTGAAACATAGATAACTTTAATGGCTTGGTCATTATATCAATAATTTAATCTTCACTTTTGCAGTATAAGAGATCTATTGTTCTATCATTTATGAGATCCCTTCAAAAATGAAACTTCATATCTATATGCTTGCTTCTTCCATGTAGAATAGGATTTTTTGAAAGTTTAATGGTTGAGCTATTGTCACAATAAATTATAATAGCTCCTTCTTGTTTGAACTATAACTCTTCAAGAATTTTCTTTAACCAAATTGCTTGACATGTACATGAAGTTGTTGCAATGAACTCAGCTTTAGTTGTTGATAAAGTAACAATAGATTATTTTTTAGATGACCATGTAACAGCTCTTAAAGTAAGCATAAAAACATAACTTGAAGTGCTTTCCCTATCATTTATGTCACCTGCATAATCGCTGTCAATAAACCCAATAAAATTTGACTTCATCACGTTCTTGTAAAATAATCCATGCTCTTTTGTTCCTTGCAAGTACCAAAAATTCTTTTGGCAGCAAGAAGATGCATCTCTATTGTATTCTCCAAGCATCTATTGATCAACTCATATATTGCATAATATCAAACTTTATTGTAGTTAAATATATCAAACTACCAACAATTTGTTTGTAGAGAGTGTTGTCAACCTTTTTCCCTTCCTGATCCTTATTTAACTTCAACCCAAACTTAACTAATGTATTAACCAAATTGCATTCATTCATTTGAAACCTGATCAAAACATCTTGCATATACTTTCTTTGTGAAATAAAAATTCCAATTGGAGATTGCACCATTTCAATTCCAAGAAAATAATGCATATTTCCAAGATCAGACATGTCAAACTCAAGCATCATAGACTGTTTAATTTTTCAAACATGGTAACATCATTCCCGGTATAAATCAAATCATCAATATATAGGCATACAATAAGCATTTTTCCATCTTCTCTAATCTTAACAAAAAGAGTATGCTCATATGGACATTTTTGAAATCCTTCATGTAAGAAATAGGCTTCAATACGGTTATACCAAGCGTGAGAAGCTTGTTTTAGCCCGTATAGTACCTTTTTAAATTTATAAACTTTATTTTCATATTCAAGCTTCATATAACTGGGAGGTTGATTGATGAATACCATTTCTTGAAGATTACCATGCAAGAATGTCGATTTTACATCTAACTGAAAAATGGGCCAAGAATTTTATGTTGCCAATGCTACTACCAATCTAATTGTGTTATTTCTAGCTACCAAAGCGAAAACTTCCCTGTAATCAACACCAAATTCTTGCTTGTAGCCTTTAGTAACCAACCGTGCTTTGTATTTATCAGCTTTGCCATTTTTGTTTAATTTAGTCTTGTAGACCTACTTCACATCAATCACCTTTTGCCCCTTTGTGTTACACCCACATTAGAGACCCTAGGAGTTATACGTATATACGTCGTGTCTAGGGTGATATGTGAATGTGTATGTACGTGCTTGTAGATGATTGATATACTGAAATGAGATATGCTATGTGTTTGAATGAATGTAGGAGTGCATGATGAATGTATGATCTTAGTATTGCGTATATGTTTTGATGAATTGATTTGGATTGGAATATACGTGTTTCTTGATGTGACTTGTGTGTTGTCACCTTATTGGGAAGCGTGTCTTCTCGGTTGGATGAGGGATGGCTTGTGTATGTGATTTAGGATGTGTTAGACGTGTTATCAGGTTAGCTAGGAGGTTTGGGGAGCGTTACGGATGAGTTAGGCATGCCAATAGGCATGTATTCCATTTTTGGGACGTGGTACGGGCATACGGGTTGGCCGTACGGTCGTACGAGGCGAGCAGAAATAGGGTATTGAGGGCTTGGAGGACGTACGGGCATACCAGATGGTGGTACGATTGTACCGTTGCTCGCAGGAATCAGATTTGCTCGTAGGAAAATTTAGGTGTATCAGATGAACAGTACCCATACGGGCGTACCAATAGGTGGTACGGCCGTACGATAGCTCGCAGGTTTTTGGGTTTATCAGGCTTTTGGCGTCGGTACGGGCGTACCAATGTCCGTACGACCATACACGATGTTTAAATTTAACTTTTAAGGCAGAAAACCAGCGGTTTTCTCTTATTTTCTTCCCTTTTCCCTTAACATCAAATGCCCTAAACCCCACCCTAAATTCTTCTTACCGATTCTAAACATCCTGAGCGTCCAAGAACGTGTTATAGAAGTTAACTATGGGTAGAGATAGGATCACAGACTTGAACTAGAAGTTGCTTGCGTTAGAGGTTAGTGCTAGTTTTATGTGTTAAGCCACTTACGGCTTATTTTGGATTGCCATAAGACGTAAACTATGTCTAGGCTATTGATTTGGATAGGAATGCTATCATTTGGCTATGTTATGTGATAGATATTGATTCTGATGCTTGGAACGTTATGATTTCCTTACCGAATGCTATGTTTAATGCCCCAATTGTTTAGTTCGAGGGGTAAATGAATGAATGATATGACCATTTGCATTATGATGATGGATGAATGATGAAAGAGTGAAAAGAAAATGAGAAATGAGGGCAGAGCTCAGCTCTGGGCACACTGGATCAATATTAATTGGGATTCCTTCGGGAATCAATATATATAAATATTCTCCTGAGATGGGAGATGGATATAGAGTGCAGAGCACTCAGATAAATGGCCTCCTGAGATGGGAGATGAGTACCGGTACCTATCGGGATCCAGTGTGTGTGACAGGAATGTGCACATTACAGGAAAACAAGAGTGAATAAGAGTAAGAGGAGTGAGAGTGAATGTCAGGAGCATTAGCATTTGCATTGCATATAATGCTGGGTTTGATATGTCCTGACGTGACGATTGTATGTATATGATGTTGATAATGAAATGTGATATTTTGTATTACTGTTTATATGTGTTACTAGCACCACTGAGTTTATCTCAGCATTTGTCATTTGATGAACGTAGGTTCAGAGCCCACGGGAGAGCATTCAGGAAAGGACTAGAGGTCGTCAGCTGAGACAGACCAATCTCATTTTGGTACGGGACTTCTGCAGCATACTCCCGCTCCTGTTTGGATTGTGTAGCTAGGGTGGTAGTAGTCGTCATGTTTATGTATTGTACAGTTATGTACTTATGTATAGCTTTTGGTGGTGTAATGTACGCACTCACGTTATGTATATCAGGTTTTATATTAATGAAATACGGATGCCTGTTTCTATTAATGTTTATGTTTGATTTAAGTGCATGAATGGTAATGATCCCGGGTTAATGCATGCTTATCACGTTGTTTCCGCAGCACAACCACCATTAGGCTTAGAGTGTGTTCCCATACGACGTCTTCGCGATGTATCCCTGACGTTACAGGCACTGGTCTTCTCTTGGGGGCCGCTGCTTGTGGCGTGGGAGCATGACTACCTGGGTATGGGCTGGGTGTGACACTTTGGAAGTTCAATTAACTCCCAGGTGTTGTTTCTTTCAATGGTTGTTATCTTATCATTCATTGCCTTTCGCCATTTTAGTTTTTTGATAACTTATTTGAAGGCTACTAGATCGTAATCTAAAAATAAAGCAAAATGAACAACTGGATTATTAAATTGGTCAATTCCAGTTACCATATAGTCTTATATCCAAGCAGGCCTTTTTTTGACTCGTTGAGTTCTTTCCTTGGCCTAAGTACCAATTCTATCCCAGATGTAAAAGTTGGGTTATCTCACTCTGAGCTAGACCCAAATGTGCAACAAAAAATCTTGCGGCCCAACAACAATTGAAGATCAAGCTTTTGGCCAATCAAAATGGACCAGATGACCTAAAAGACTAGTCCAAGCCCAGAAGAAGGCCTTTGAGACTAAAGAAGAAAAAGGAGTACAAGCCCAATAACAGGCCTTTGAGACTCCGGCCTAGGATAATGATGAATATGATGAAGCAAGTCTTAATGGGCCTCACATGCTCAAGCCCATTAAAACTTGAAGGGTAGTGTTAGAAAATCAAGAGCTCAAAGAAAGAAGAATGGAAGGGAAGGCAACAACTACAAGCAAAGTATGAGAATCTCACATCAAGAATAAAGAAGGAAAAACAATGGATTATAAGTTAAAAAGCCAACAAACTAAAATGCCAAATGGCATTTTAGTGATGGAGGCATCATTGTCACAACCCAACCCATGCATGTAGCTCTAGCCCATTTTGCCTTCCGATCCAGCTCTCCTAGCATCTGGACCAGGGCCCGTCTCAGCTCCAATACCTATACCCTACATGTGTACATTCTCTTGTTTAGCACAACTATATATTTATCATCTCTTTCTTGAATTTCATAACTAATATTATTATTGAACATTATTTTAGATCTAGTTATAAGATTCTTATTAAATTTTAAAATGAACATTATACTTAGACTTCAAACATTAATCCATATAATTAAAAGGCTTTGTATAATCTTGCACGAATGTCTTCAAGTATGCTTATAATTAGTCTAAGTCGAACCTCCTTGATTATTAAATTAGAACTCTCTAATATATTATTATGTATAACATAAGACTTGCATGTATTTGTGAAATATGCATGATACCAATTATGAATAAGATACTTTAACAAACTTTCCATAACTTTCAAGCTCATATTAATAATGAGGTTTAAATTATCCTCAAACTCTTCTTCAAAATTTGACCAAACACATATCCAAAATTTATTTATATATTCATCACTTGTATATTTTCTACTTGAATTTACATACATATGTTAAACATATTATCACTACTCTACTTCTAGCAATATATTTATGTTAATAATTTATCAATCCCTAATTAACAAAGTAATATATATGAGATTTCAAGAAAAATTCTAAAAACATCATCAATTACAAACATTGCAAAATTTAACAATCAAACAAAATAATTCTAGCAAAATTATAAAGATCATTAAAATTAGATAGTTAGACTAAACTTTTGCATATTAAAAGTTGAAGCTCTTATTTAAGTTAATGCAAGAACCACTTTCAATTGTTTTTATTTTCATTTACAATTGTTACCTAAGCAATAATAATAATTTGTTCATCATTTTCCTTCCCAATAGTAGTAAGTAATTACCCATTACAAATTCCCTTTAAGAAGTAATCATCTAATCCTATTAAAAGTATACGACCTTTCATTTAATTCTTTCTATAAGCATCAAAACATATAAATAATCTTTTAAAAACTCATATACCTTCTTTTAATAATATTTCACATAATTGTATTTCAGCATAAACATAATGTAACTTATTTTTCATATATCTCCATTCACTATCATAATAGAAATGATAGCTCACAATTGTACTCATTATTCTGTAATAAATACAAGTAAAATGCAAATAATTAAAAATTAAAATAATATGGATCATTTGACTATCTGAAATTATTAAAACAAATTTAAATCCCTAAATTTCAATTATAAAACCTTAATTTCAAAATTTATGCCAATAATCTTAAAATTCAATTTTTAAAATCGTAATTTAAACAAACTATAACAAAACACTCAATTTTTAAAGAAGATGGTCACTTTCATATACTACATTGTATTTTTAATTGTTATTACTTTTAGAATGTTATTAATTTCCTAATATACAATACTAAAAAGAATATTAGAAAGGGACACTTACCTACTATATAATTTTTTTATTCCCTTTTTGCATGCAAAATGGGTCCACCTTCAGCTTCTTTATTCTTATAGACAATTTTTATTTCCTTCTTTTAGCTTCGTGCCAATAATCTTGATTTCAATTATCTTATGACACCCAAGGCTGATGAGGTAGGGAATAATTATTGGTGCTAGAGAGAGTATGGATAAAGAGTGGATTCTGGTAGGCTTTTAGGTGGAAGGACATGTAAATGAACTAATCTCATACTTGAAGAAGAGAAATCTTGAGACTATGTAGGAATGATGTTGCATGTTGAATGATTTCGAGATTGTATAAATATGAGACTATATAATTAAGATTAGCTCAAGCGATTTTGAGGTTATATAGGTGTGAGATTGTATAATCAAGAATAACATAAGAGATTTGATAAGTACTATCCATAACAACAAGGTTTACCTACCTTTTCAATGCTCATTCCATAGGAACTTCATATTCAAGCATACTTGACTTGGAGAAATTATAGGATGGATGACCTTCTGGTAAGTTTTCTTGGAAAGTATATGAGTGAGGAAAAAGCATGTTAGAAAGGTCTCGTGTTGAGTTATGAAGAACAAAACATGATTGAATGTTTTCATATTTCTTTTTCTTTCTTTTGACTTTTTAGGTTTTTTGCAGAAAGTAGTAAGGAAGGTAACTATAAAAAATAATTATCTTGTTCAAATAATTTCATATGTATTTATTTTAATTTTCTTTTCTATATTTACAATAAATTAAATATAATTGAATTAAAATTTATAACCCTATTTAGATAAGAAAAATTGCACCATTTTTGTGTTATTTTAGGTGTATTTGCTACTTTTTTTAATAACGAAAGTATTCATCATATTCATCATTAATGATAATAAGGGGAAAATGCATCTTATCTTTTAAAACATATTAACTTTCTCATACATATATACATAAGTATGAAAATCAATTAGTAACTTTGAGATATTTAATTGAATGATCTAAACCAAGAAGCTAAAGTCATACAAAAAGCTTATAAAAGGAGACTTGGAGTTTATGAATATACATAATACTGTTATGGAGCTAAAAGAATGACTAAACACAATTATTAAAGATGATTGAAATATATAACTTTATAAGTTGAAAGATTATGGGGAAACTATTGCACAAATCATGTCACATCCGTACACATAGGCCTCGTAGTATGGGTGTGTGCATGACAATAAGATTGAATGCATATGTGAGATAGAAGGAAAAGATGTTAAGATGATGAATTTATACGATACATGTATTCATATTTAAATAGTGATACGAGATGTAT
>CANYBF010162744.1:0-17369 GCA_948192965.1 Dalechampia spathulata | reverse complement strand
TTCCGGATTGGTCCAACCAACCCATAGCATGAGTGCTAGTTAAACCCTTCAGAGATTGGGTTCGGGTGGTGGAGATCTATTCTATGAGTTTCCAAAATCGATTTTACCATTTTAGTTGGGATTAATTATCCTAAGCAGGCAAGCATGTGAGCGTAAATGTAAGCACACAACGCGTCATGTGAATTGGTGTTGCAAGGTTGCACGTAAAATGACATATGAAGCTATATGACATTTAAGATGGCATGGCATATGCATGTCATGTGATATAGCGATAAAGTAGCATGGCATATGCATGACATGTGAGCATGAATGTCATATCATATGCATGATATGGCAACCTAATATGTGAGCACATATTATGACAAATAGCGTATGGTGTTATGCGTTAACGATTTTAATTTAATTTAGTGTTTGGGCGTATAGCATATGCAATGCGTATACATGGGGTGGATAGCATATCATATGTATGATATGTGAAGTGATGGGTGTCATGACATATGCATGTCATGGCATAATAAATGACATACCATATGCATGACATGTGACATGATGTATGGCATATCATATGCATGACATGTGAGATGATGTAATACATGGTATATGCATGACATGTTATATGTATGAGATACCAAATACGTGGCATGTGAGATGATGCGTGATATGGCATATGCATGGTATGCATAGTAGAATGTGCTTGTGTCATGTGGCATGACATGTGAAATGTTGTATTATATGTATGTATGGCATACCATATGCATGGCATGTGAAATGAATGACATACTGTATGCATGACATATTAAATGAATGACATACTATGTGCATAGCATGTGAAGCATATGCATGATCATGTGGGATGATGAATGACATGGCACATGTACGACATGACATGGTGGTGCGTATGTGAATGTGTATTCAACATAGTATATGTATGGCATACGGTATGATATGCATAATGGCATACGATGTGGCATAGTATATGACATGGCATGACATATATGTATGCATGATAAGGTGTATTAATTGATTGCGCGTGTTGGATTGCGTATTAGTGTATTGGCATATTCATGTATTTATACGTATGTACATACGAAATATAGTATGTTATGACATACATAGTAGTGTGTGCATGTGTCATGTGACATGGCATGTGACATGATGACATATATTTAAGCAAATATAAATTCATCCACGAATAAAAATAATAACGGCCGGTGAAAGGGGATCGAGGAAATTAGGGGTACACATGAGGCAGGGGAATTATTACAGACCGAATAAAATAATTCTACCCTATTACAAAATTATCCTCGCATACATATTTTCCTGGGGTATTAAGTAATACCCTTTTTCTCCTCGAGTTGCACGATCCAAAATGCACGATGGATTATATGCAAAATGAACACGAATAAATTCATTAGTAGCAAATGAATTTTGGATTTAATTGACTAGTCCAATACCATTTAAAAGTACGAACCAATAGTCAAAATCCAGCAATTATTAGGCAATAATTACATGAATTAATACGAGCCAGATTGTGAAAATTCATTTTAATAAAAATAATTTTAGGCAAAATTATTTTGTTTGATCATGGAAAAATTAATTAGGAGGACTATTATCACACAAAAATTACTAGAGATAGCCCTACGACCAATTAATTCCAATCCTTTCAAAAACAGCATTTATACGAGTAAAAATAGCATTTTATCATAAAAATTAATTTTGAAGCCAAAATTAATTATGTAAAAATTATTTTATGACAATTCCAGAATACTTAAGTCACTGTGAGACTCAAATACCACTGGATACATCAAAATACGGCCAAAATATGGCCTGAAATATGATTTTTCTAGAAAAACGTAAGGGATGTGCGCCGCGCATCAGGTGATGTGCGCCACACATAGATTGTGTGTGGCGCACATCCCATGATGTGTGGTGCACATCAGAGGCCAATCTACAAGAAAATTAAATCTGTCAGTACAGAAATGATCTACAGACAAAAATACGCAACTTTAATGAAGACAGTACCTCATTTTGAGCATGAATCGGCCTCCGGTTTAGCAAACCAAACAATTAATTAGGCAATTAATTGAAATAAATGATTTTAAAGCCAAAATCAAGTAGATCTGGACAATATTTAAAAGATCCAGAACCCCAATTGCATGGAAAAGTCACTGGAGTTGCTGGAAAAATCAGATCGGAAAGCGGTTCGGGCGAAAACTGGATTTTTATATGAAAACCGAGACCTATGTGCGCAGCACATAGGCCAATGTGCGCCACACATAGGCTGTGTGTGGTGCACATGGGCATATGTGTGGCGCACATGGTGAGAAAACAGAAGAAAAATCGAAAATTTTTCAACAGAAACCCTAGATCCGACCCCGATCTAGGTAGATCGGACCTGAAAATGGGTTTTGCTTCGTGGATTTACATCCAAATCAAATTTTAAAGTTACAATTATTTAAAATCGGGCTAGATTTAGGGCAGATCCAAGGCATCCAAGGCATGGAAAAGCCTTGAATGGCCTTGGATTGGCCAGATCGGACGAAAAACTGAGTGAAAACGAGAGAAAAACGGCCTTTTCTGGAAAATTTTGGGGTGATATGCGCAGCACATGACCCAATGTGCACCACACATAGGCTGTGTGTGGCGCACATGAGGTGCTGTGCGTAGCACATCCTTCGCAGAATAGTGATAAAATCAAGAAAATTAAAGAAAAGAGGGAAATTTACCTTATTCCGGCTGCTTTTCTTCCTTAATCTAGCTTGATTCTGAGTGTAAGGAGCCTAACTAAGCCAGTTTAGTCCCTAAATCCAAGTGATTTAATTAATTAGGGGCCCAATTAATTTGTGGGAGTATTTTGACAGAGTTTTACCTTGCCTTTGGCAATATTTCGAATCCATTTTATAGACCCCAAGCTCTATATTTATAGAGCAAAAATCGAGCGTGGCAATTTTGTAATTTTCGCCCGGATTTGAAAATTTTCAAAGGCAATGTGCGCCATACATCATGTGATGTGCGCCACACATTGTCAATGTGCTGCGCACATCAGGTGATGTGCGGTGCACATCACCTTTTGACCCATCACGTGGGGCCCACTGCGGTCACTTCTGGGATGCGCCCTGAAGCCTATAAGCGTTATTCGACGTGAGGAACAACTTTGTAGAATAAAGTTTTTCCAAATTCGGTCCCGAGAAGGCTCCCGACCAAATATCTTTATTATGCAATGTGCGGTGCACATAGGGCGATGTGCACCGCACATTGCATTTTTACCCTA
Organism: Dalechampia spathulata; assembly: GCA_948192965.1. Taxonomy (NCBI): domain Eukaryota; kingdom Viridiplantae; phylum Streptophyta; class Magnoliopsida; order Malpighiales; family Euphorbiaceae; genus Dalechampia; species Dalechampia spathulata. The sequence continues at coordinate 14,098 of CANYBF010162744.1, read as the reverse complement.
TGTGCGCCGACTCGTACGGGCAAAACCGAATGCGTGCCATATGTTAACTGAAGTGTAATCGACATTCTGAGAAACTTTGCAGTTATAAGTTTTCTCAAATTCGGCCCCAACATCGAGTTTCAGCTAATGGGCCCATTTTAGGGTTTGCGACCCTATTTCGGCCCAAAATGGCATTCGGTGTGCCAGAAGGTCGTACCTCGCGTAGGCACTAAAGGAAATGTGTTTTATATGCGTAGAACACTTAAATTGATGAATTTGAATGGTTGGCCCACCTCGGTACTATTTATGATGAATAATACCTTTATGGGCCCCACAACATAAAAGGGGCTAAGAAATGGCAAATAGTATGCCAAGCATTTTTCCTCGAGTAAAGCAGCAGATAGGATGTGTTCTTGTGCGTACAGAATGCATCAAAATGGACTATAGTGAGAAGCGGGCCCCACTAGTGTTTAGCGAGCCCCACAGCGCGGTAAACCTAGAAATGTGGCATTCGGGATGCCACGAGGTGTGCCTTGTGTAAGGCATCAGTAGAATGTATTCTGTACGTACAGAATATACAGAATAGGCTAATTGGGGAATGCGGACCCCGCATGCATACTACTCATAATGAATAGTGATCTAGGTTCGAAATGTAATATTTTACATTCTGTGCATCCTACCATGCGTAGGTAGGTGTGAAATATATTCTGTAAGTACAGAACATACAGAATAAGCCAATAGGGGCAATGGGCCTCACTAATACCTTAGGTGGGCCCTATAACGTAGTGGGCCCAGGAGATGGCATTTGTGATGCCAAGCATTGTGCCTTGTGTAAGGCAACTGGAAGATGTATTCTGTAAGTACAAAATAGGTCATTAGGGGCTGCGGGCCCCACTAGTGTCTTGTGGGCCCTACAGTACGGTGAGCCCGGAAGATGACATTTGTGATGTCAGGCGCTATGCCTTGCGTAAGGTAATTGGAAAATGTATTCTGTAAGTACAGAATACACGGAATAGGTTATTAGGAGCTGCAGGCCCCACTGTTACCTAGTGGGCCCCACCTATGTACTATTCATGATGAATAGTACCCAGGGTCAAAAATGCAATACTTTGCATTTCAAGTGTTTTACCTTTCGTAGGCAACAATAAAGTGTGTTCTGTATGTACAGAACACTCAGAATAGGTGGTGGGTCCTGCTAGGCGCCATGGTGGGCCCCACCAGTTCTAAGGTGTTCTGTGGCACCAGAATACACGGAGGAAGACACAGAGGCCTATGTGCGCGATCGGGGTCGATATCGGGGACTAAAATCTAGCCGAATCAACAGAAACCCGAAATTGCACGAGTATAAAAAGTCAGAGTCTACAATAATTCTTAAAAAATATGACATTTACCTAATTAATCCTAAAAAATAATTCAATAATTTTATCCAAATTCTAAAATTCAACAATACCATTTAAATCTAGTAGAAATCTATACATGTCACTAGATTTTCAAATCATAAAAATCGTTTTCTAGCAACACATAGATCTTATAAGATGAAATGACTAATGACAATTAAGAAATTTTAAATTTAAATTATAAATTTAATTCCACGTCCATTTTAATTACATTGACTTATGCTAAAACATAAAATAAATTGAAATGATTATTTTTTAATTGATACTAATAATAACAATTTAACTTTATTTAATTATTTTAAACCTTGTCAAAACTCCCTTTAATCTATAAGAAATATTCTAGGTAGTTTTATGATAATTAAATATTAATCACAAATTATAATTTAAATAGCTTTACTTAACATGAATCATTTAAACTTTAGAGGATTATCAATTTTCAAATTTTAATCACTTCTTTTGATTTAGTTATAAATTATATTTTTAAAACTAATTATTGCAAAAAAATAAAAAAATAAAAAAAATTTATTGAAATATTTTTCAACTATATATATATATCTAAACATTTCTATAATTACATTCAAATAATAATACTATACTGTACATAATGATAGTACCATATCATAGTTTTTTTTTATATATTTATAAGTTAAATTCTTACAACACAAATTAGTAATTTACCTAATATAATGAATTTTTTTAAGAAATATCAAATAATTTCTTATTTTTAAAGTAATTTACTTTATACTTTGTTTTGAAATATTTAAAATAAAATATTAATTATAAATATTAAAATTAATCTATAATTTTGTATTATTATTTTTAAAATATTGCTAAAAGTATTTCCAGAAAAATTTAAAATATTTAAGTATAATATTATTATTTTAAATAAAATAACATAAATATTTAAAATTAGATACATTTGAAAAATCATATAAAATAATAAAGATTTCAATTATTATCACACTAAAGTTCATTAATTTTTGGACAAAAAATTTAATAATAAAAATGTATGTTTTTATTAATGTAAAAGTAAAAATAATTTTATGATTAATATTTAAAATTAAATTAATTATAATTAAGAATGAAGTAGTAAATATTACTTTAAAAAGAAACTCTTTTGACAATTTAACTCCATGAAATGAGACAAACGACACTGTTTGGTTTGTCCATTCATCAAAATCAAGAGCTATGTTGGTATTTGCTGATAAGAAAGAGGCATTTAAGAAAGAAAATTTAAAAGGACAATGACAATTTTATTATTATTTTTACATAATTAACCTTCATAAAAAAAAAGTTTACGACTTTTAGATTTTATGATTCTGAGGATATTTTCAGAAATGTCATCGTTTTGCTCAATATTTAGCATTCAAATCAATTTGAATGCACTGTTCAAATATTGTTCACTTTTAATGTACTTCATAGATTACTTGCAATCTAATGGTCAAAATTTTAAAATAATATTTCGTATTGTAAAAAAAAAAACTTTGTTAATTTGTGTAAAATAAAATTATAGTATGAAAGGGAGTGGCAATGGGAAAGGAAGGCAAGGTCATGGTCATGGTCTTCAAATGCTGTTTCAAAAATTCAATGTTTCCCAAATTATTGCAAGTATGCATTAGGATACATAGCTACGGGGAAACTACTTCTGCTACCTGCCACCAAGTTAACAAACTTAGGCCCCACCAATAATGCCAAGGAAACAACTCTACCAAGCTAAAACTAGTGGAGATTATTACTTACGATGGAGCGCCTAAATATGAGGCTAACCTCAGAAGGTCGCAGAATACTCCTCCAGCGGTGACTTGAGCGCCGGCACCAGGGCCTCTAACTATTAAAGGCTGCTGCTGGTATCTGGTAGTAGTGAACGCTATGATGTTGTCAGAACCTGAGAGCTGTGCGAATGGATGGTCTTTCTTATATCTTCGCAGCTCCACACGCCCCTGATGCTTCACCGCATCCACCACCCCAACATATCTCAACACCTTTATTGTACAGATCCACATAAATCATATTAATCCTATTTAACTATCAACTATCAAAATGAATTAAATCTGAATTTAAAAGACCGTCGGAAGCATCTACTTACATTCCCATTATCCTCAGCCTCTTGTCTTTCCTTGGCCATGTCTTGGTCAAACTTTGGCAACTCTGTCATAAACTCTCCAGCAGACTGGCAAGCCTGAAACCATAAATAATGTTAAAACCATCATACCATATAATAATAGTCTGATTGATTTAAGAGGATAACGAAACCTACTTTCAATGGTTCTGGCACGAGACTTCGAACAGGTATATCAGAAAGTTCCAACTGCAAACCAGATTCCCTTGCAAGAATTATCACCTGCATTTGAACTTGTAATCAGTGAGAGAAATGGGAGTGCAGAAGCAATAAGTCATCCTGTTCATTTTCATCACACAAAAAGCAATGCCATGGTTTCCTTTTTGAGGACAACAAAATCAACCATTAACCCTTTATTTCGATGGTTGGAAAATAAGGGAATTTGGAAAATCAAGAAAAAAAAATTAAAGTAGAAAATAACTTTCCATTATTTGAAAAATGAAGGAAAAACATAGGGTGGAAGCAAAATAAATTCTATTTTCGGTCCTGTTCATCTCTTCAAAATGACAAAACTGATTCAAATGGGAGAAAACTTTACTATTCACTAAAAATTTTCCATTTTTATTCCTAACTTTTTATTTTCTTCTTTTTCTTTTTTATACGAAAAAGAAGATAAGATTGTAATAGATTGGACTATTTACTTTTCACTCTTATTTTCCTTCCCTTTTCTAGGAAAACAAAATAATTTTTTTTTCCAAACACGAAGGCCAACAGCTTTAACCAAATCAGTTCCCGACACTAATGAAGTAGTACATATAGTATCAACAGATTTAGGCCAAACAGTACCTTTCTTGCAACATCTGTTCCAGATAGATCGTCTCTTGGATCTGGTTCAGTATAGCCTGCTTGCTTTGCCTCTGTCACCACCTCGCTAAACAATCGAGCGCCTTTGAAGTTGTTGAAAATATAACTCAAAGTTCCACTATGACAACAAAATAAGACAAAAGCCTATCAACAAAAGATGCAGAGAGTGGACCAAAATACATGTTCTCTAAGGATTTTCAAGTACTAGTGAATAAGTATTTATAGCAATCCTTGTGAAATGCTTTTGGGGTGTTAACCAACCATACGGAGCTTCACCTGAAAATTCCTTCGATTTGCAAAATTTTATCTCCGGTTTCAAGGAGACCTCGTAAAGTGCTGATTATGGGAAGACCAGCTCCGACGGTGGCTTCATAGAAGTAATGTGTATAGGATTGACGTTGAAGAGCTCTTAACTTGAGATACTGTATTACATTGAAACAAATAGTTAAAACCAACAATAAGGCACAAAGAAGAGATGACAATGACAAGAAGGAAACAATAGCAGAGATAACTATATGATAATCGGTTACTAAATATGAAGCCATTAGTTTTCATCGTATGCATTATTCAATTTCAGTTATTCAGTTCAGGGAATTGTTTCGGTAGTAGATCATGAATATACCACTTCAGCATTTTACTTGTTTTAGATAATCTCAAAACATCAAATCCAGCAGATACTTGTACATTCAAAAAAATGGAGCAGCTCAAGCCGATGGAACTACTTTGCTAAAAGCCTTAAACAAAAATGCAGCTTTTTTCAGAAGTGAAAGCACAAAGCTTTCATGTTACCTGAAGAGAAGAATGTTCAACCTACAACTATCATAAGACATGATAAAGGAATGATGATATGATTCAGTTACCTGATCTAGTGGTCCTGAATTTGCCTTTTTGTTTGGGGTAATCACGTGGATTCCTTTCCGCAACCAACCATGGTAATAGCTAGCCACCTTAGTGTCTGCTGTGCAATCTATCAAAACAGTATTTGGAATAAAATGATTTGAATGCACATGATGTGTGAATTTCTCCATGTTCGCCTCTTCACCATTCTCTTTTACCAGCTCTCTCCATCTTGATAGGTCGATTCCACTACAACCACAGATATAGTTTAAGAGTCATACTTGTACGCAATCGAATCTAGCATTTCATGGTTAACAACAGACGTATCTAGTAACAGCAATATTCAAGTATATGAAAGGATGACTTCAAATTCCACCAAAACTTTCATGTACACTTTTTACCCCAGAAGTTATAAGCAAGAAACCAAGTAAACCAAGAGCCTCAATGAGATGCTATTATTGCTGGAAGTACAGTAACAATTACCCATTGCAATTCCAAGTCTGGTAAAGATTCAAGGTATTAATTTGGGGTGAGACAGTCCGGATCTGGATAAGAATAAGCTAGCACATCATGTGACAGTGACACCCCACTCCTCTTAACAGTTTTAAATATGAAAAATCCAAATTATCCCAGCCACATGCATGTTAAATCCCACTATTCGCACTTCTTCCTCGTTTGAAACTATGGAGCTAATAAATACAACAGCTATCATGAGGATGTCTCTACAGTCAGGTCTATTAATTTAGACATAACAATATCCATCGTGATCTCTGAAAAGCCAAACATGCCTTTTAGCGACTTCCAATGAAAGATCCCTTCAATGTCCATTGGCAAACCAGTGGTCTGTTCATCGTTTTAGTGAACACAAGAAGTAGATTATTTAAAAAGTCTGTAATGTTCTGGAGTTCAATTCATTGAATATTAAAAATTTATTTAAAAATGGATTCATAAAGAAAATGATGATGCCAAATTGAAGTTATTAGGAATTTAATTATGAACCCTCGACATCCATTGATACGTATAGTTCTTATCTTAGATGGTGGTCAAGTTTATTCTGTAGAGAAAGAAAGGAGAACACAAAGCAAAGCATCGAATTATTTTCAAATAATCCTACGCATACAGTTAAAGAAGAAAAACCTTTCACTCAAAACCATACTCCTTGAGCCAGTGATTCCCATGACACGCAAATCAATGTTAAATTCTTCCTTAAGAACAGCTACCTGCAGAAGAAATTAGAAGTACCTTTTAATGGGAATTATAGCATTAAAAATTGCAATATGAAATTGGTCCAATTTTGTCAGAGTGACTATGAATGAACATTTCAAACATGTTATCCTCATTGCAGAGATATTGCATGGCTACTTATGCCACAAGACTACAATAATAGCAGATAAAGAACATTTTCTTAACTAACGCATCGCCAAGAAATATTTTATTAACCTCTCCATAAATCAGGATTTTCAAACTTGAAAAGGAAAAGATAAAAGCCAGGTTTCTTGGAAAGAAGATCTACATAGGTAAAACCGTTTCCTTCCAGAGATTACTTTCTTTTTAGCAAGGACTCGTGTCTTTAAAACTGAAAACCAGGGCCTTGCCGACAATATGGAATCATGATAACTATTTAACCACAAAATTCTTCCCAGGAATTCAAGTATGCATTAAGCCACTTTATAGTTAAATATATCAGGACTTATGGTTAGTAGAACCTCCCTACAGTTTTTGCTATGAAGACACAAGTATTTGCTCTAAAGTTGGGTATAAAAAGCTTATAATTGTTTGTACTGCATACAAAAGCACATATATTTAGGTTAATTTCCAAAACAACATTCATCCAACTAAATTCTTGTGAGCAGAAAGTCCCGTTAGCCTCTAACTGTGGAATAGGCATGGTATTCTCGAATCAACTCTTTTGCAAGACAAATCCAAGTAGATAATAGCTTTACTTACAACACTAAGCCAGTGTAATCCAAAAAGGCTAAAAATTGAAACAATAACTGGAAACTTGAAAGCGACCAGCAGCTGAATTTGTTCGAGTTTCTTAGTAGCGGACAAGCAAAAGCTAAATTGCTTAGCATTCTGGAAAAATCCCCAAGACTAGCAAAAGTTAGTGCCATATAAGCCTATGTAATGTCTAGACTATAATTTAGCTTCCGGTTATTTATATGATAAATATATCACCACATTATATTCAATTTATATTGAGAAAGCTACCGCATATACATTACCAATATGCTAAAATGGCGACATACTAAAGACAAAATTACTGGAACTAACTATGAACAATTATATTTGCATGTTTAAACTCCAAGATAAATGGTTCCCTTAATTTCCATCAAATGAATTAAGTAATAGACGATCCAATAAGTAGGAAATCACCTGATCCTTGAGCTGGTCAAGTAATGTACCACCAATTAAACCAGGCCCAATAATTCCCATAGCTATTGTGGTCTTTGAGAGATAAAACCTTGAGTGCACAGCTCTTAAAGCTCTTATACAATCTTCACGCTTGACTACTACTGTAATGTTATACTCAGAGCAACCTTGAGCTATGGCACGGACATTTATGTTAGCCTGCATGGCAATATTTTCTCAAAACTATAAGATACAATACTATGGGAGAACAAAAAACAAGATTTGGACTAGTAGAAGGACATGTAAAAGTTGTTACCTTAGCAAGGGCATTGAATAGAGTGGCACTTACACCTGAGGTGCTAGCCATTTTCTGGCCAACTGCTGCTAAAATGCTACAATTTGGAATTATAGCTACCTGAGGAGAACAAAAAATTTTCAAGAAAACCCACTCTTAGAAATTATAGAGTAGGGTAAAACATGCTCATAAGCACTCATGTAAGTAAAGACAAGAAGAAATTTATAAACCTATACTCGGAAAGAATTTAATAGGTAACAAGTAGCCAGGGATTAGGATGTAAACTCATAACCTGTTAAACAGTAAATATTTGGATCTGAAAGTGAGATGTAATTTTAAAGTTCCCAAAGAAGGATTGCTGAAGGAAAATTTATTGATGCAGATAGGAAAACATCGGACAAAATTAAGAAATTGAGAAATACATAAGTATTTAGCTGGTATTTGTACTTCCAACGCTCAAGGGTACGTCTGCAAGTAACAAAGTTGAAATGGTAGTTCATATTTGATAGCATGTTTTTAATTTCCTTTTCAAGTCCAGTTAATCCTTGTAGGTTAAGAATGTTAGATTGGTTTTTCTTTTCCTTTACTTCCTCTTGTAGTTAAGGATTTCTTGAGTTAGAATTAATCTATATCCCTCCTAGTTTAGAATATCTAGTCCTAGTAGTATCAATAGTACTGACAGTATAAGCAACTAGACTCTAGCGTGACTCCACAAGTTCTTAAACAGGTTGTAAACTAGTCAGGCTATTTATAACTTACAAGATTGACTTGAAAAAATTCAAGATCAGACCAATATAAATTGAGTCGAGCTTGAGCTCAAAGAGTTAGCTACTTGAGAGCCTGATTGAGCTTACATATAAATCTTAAAAAATTAAATGTTGGGATTTGGTTTTAAATCAAACCCTTTACCTTCAAATGAAATCTACATGCTTTAACCACTAAACTGCAACAAATAATTATGTTTACTTTGTTTATTTCAATATGTAATGAGATTTTTTAAGCATTACAAATATAATTAATATGTATAATTAAGTACCAATATTTATATATTCTAAATAGATTACTTTCACATCATATTTATGTTTACTAAATATCTACAATTGTATGAAATAAAATATATATACATATAACAAAATGTGAAAACAATTATATGATATTTCAATCAATATAAATATTAAAATTAAACAATTGAAGTTCTATAGAATTAAAAATATAATTTATTATTTAAGTTCCACAAAGCTCAAACTCATTAATTTCCAAGTGTAATACTAGAAATTAGTTTTCGCCTTCTTACTCATTTAGCACATATTTTTAACCAAAATAGATTTAGCATTAATTTAAATCAAAATATGTTGATTAAAATATGAAAATATGAATGGACATTTAAAATAAAAAATAAAAAAAGACAAGAATGTGATTATTTACCTACGCATTTCAGATTTAAATTGTGCTACCTTGACTAGCCTAAATTAGTTTGCAGCATTTAGAGAAAATGAGAGAAATAATATTGGTTGTTTTTCTTCCATTCTCTAAGGAAGAATAGCAGTAGAAAACAATTTTTCACAACATTATGGCGAGACCCCAAGCTGAACAAAAAATAGATAGAGCATGAATACAAAAGGTCTGTGTTCATCAATCTAGAAATGCGGATTTATTCTAAGAGAGTACCTGAGAAAGGCGTCCAGCATTTAAAGCTTGATGAAATCTAGATTCTAATGCCTCTGCAACAGCGTTTACTTCCTTCTCAGGAACAGCAAAGCACACAGAATGCTCGCTACTAGCCTTCAGTAAATCATATTGAAATAAGCATGCACACAACTAACTAAGAGAACCATCAAAAGCAAAATTAGAGAAGCAGATATACCTGGGATATCATTATGACATTAGCTCCCACATCTTTCACAGCAGAAAAAATGGCACTAGCTGTACCAGGTACACCAGCCATTCCAGTTCTGCAAACAGAACAAATGACATAAATGGTGAAAACTTTGCAACATGTCACGAAGGAAAATACATAAATATAGATGCCATGAAAGGGCTCACTCACCCTTCAACATTCACAAGAGCCACATTGTCTATTGTTGCAAAACCTTTGACAAACGACTTCAATTTCTGGTCATCTTCATTCTCATCAACAGAAGTTTGACAGATCATTGTTCCAGGTGAAGACAGATTGAAAATATTTCTTATCATGATGGGAATATCATATCGCATTACAGGAAGAATAGTACGAGGATGTAAAACATTGGCACCAAAATATGACTGCACAATCACATAAAATTGATCATAGAAACTAGCAATTAACAATTAGAAAGAACATTGCCAGGCAGGAGTAGAGCAAACAAGTTTACCATTTCCCAGGCCTCTTGATAAGATAATGTCCTTAGTATTATAGCCTCACTAACTGCAGCAAAAAGTCAAAAAAAAAAAAAATTAAAGGAATTTTTGTCATTCCATCAAATGTCAAAATTCATGTACTCCGAAAAGTTCTAAGAATGTGTTATTCAGGTTTGCATGGCTTTTCAAGCAACGCATTCAGAGGAACCATGGTACGGAAAGGACAAGCACTCACAAATAAATATCTATCACAGACCTTTTCTAGGATCTGCACTGTAGACCCCATCAACGTCTGTCCAAATAGTGACTTGCCGAGCCCTCAATAGAGCACCCATTATAGCTGCAGAAAAATCGCTTCCATCTCTCTTCAAAGTTGTGGGAATATTCTGAGGTGTACTAGCAATGAATCCAGTTGCAACTATTATTTTGCAAGGGTTTTTAGAGAACCATTGTTCCAGTCTTTTTTCTGATTCCACGAAATCAGGATCAACCTGATTAGAGCTGGTAGGATTCACAATAAGCACTTCTCTAGTGTCCATCCATTTACAATCTTGCCCACTCTGCACAAGTAAAAAATCAATAATGCATTGGTTATCTGCGAGTTATATAATTGTCATGTACATTGGAATTGAAACAAAGACTATTAGTGGACCTTTCTGACAACATATGATAACAGCTGAGCAGACCATAGCTCTCCATGTCCAACAACAAAATCAGAAAATGATTCTGTTGCATGGCCAGCTGCAAGAAATCAAGAAAGTAAGTCGTTTGTGCTTATGAAAATGAAAATACAACGAGATCATCTACTCATGGCAGCATAGATATAGCCCATAGAAAAACGTGCAAATCACATACACGTTGACATTTTAATTTATATATTTGTTAATACCTTCCTTACAAGTTCAAGAGGCAAATGCTCCTTATTTCATGAACATGTGTGAGTCTGATTTTACAATCCTCAAGCAGGAAAAACAAAATGTTGTTATAGGTGTAAATTAGGCAAATTGTATATTAGGGATTATGTCTATAATTCTTCGAGATTATTTCTATATCTCTAGGATATTATAAGGTAGATATGTTTTTATTTTATTTCCTCTACATTATTTCCTATTTTGTGGATTCAATGTGGGTATAAATAGGGTGTAAATTCTTCTTTCAATACAAGAAAACTATTCATCTTAACAATAGGCAATGGAGATCAGAATGTCACTAGAGTAAAATTTGATGCATGCAAAAAATTCACCACAAGCCTCAGCAAAAAAGAAAAAGATGATTTCAGCAATCACATCACTCTTTTCTTGAAAAAACAAGTGCATGATGATTCGTTCACAGAACTAATGTGAAAGAAGAGAAGGCTTGTACCTATGTATATTGCACGAAGCATGGCTTTGAGGTTATTAACATCATGATGTAGCCGAGATAGAAAACTAGCAAGATCAATTCCATCAAGAAGGTCCACAGCTGTTGACCGATGCTTCTCGAAAACAGCATCAACTGCAGCTACATAAGAATCATCTCGTGATTGTGCTCTATGAATGAGGTCGTACATCATGTCCGTCACCTTTGACATTGCTGACACAACCACCAACTTCCCTTCTGAAGAATCATTGATGATTACCTCTCCGACATTTTTTATGCGGTCAGAACTCCCAACACAAGTGCCACCAAACTTGTGAACTGACCACATATCGCCTTTAGGAAGGCGAACCTTTTCCTTGGATTCATCTAGTAAAACAGCTGAAAAAACAATGGAGTTACAAGTTCAAGTACAGACGCATGAGTTTGAACAGAACTAAAGAATGTAGCTGGTCATGTACCTTTGATTGTAGATGAGATACGACTGTATTCCGACTCCTTTCTAGACCATTGCGAAATAAAAGCTCTCCTGAAACAAAACCGTCCATATATACAAACATATAAATTATTGTAGAAATTCAAGAAAAATACATGAATACAACCAGTATAATCTTGGGAAAATAGAAAAACCTGAACTATCGCATATTTGACACTTATCCTGAACTTCATATTTGAAGTAGAACGCTTTTTGCATATTTTATATTCATTTTTAATGCATTTTGATGATTATTGCATACATGCTCGACATTTTTACACCACTTGACACAAAACATATTTTCATTTTCTAGTAAAGACCAAATACATATGAAAAAATGTTTAAATATATTGTTATATGAAAAAAAAATATCAAGAAACAAATCAGAGTTATTTTTATTAATCAATCTGCTTGAACAAATATAAGTGAATAAGTTCATATTATATTTATTTATGACATGAAAATATTGCACACTGTATATAATAATTATTAAAAATCTTCAATAAGGCACTAAAAATTGGATAAATGATTAAAAAAATATAATTCAAATACACTTTCGAAGGAAAAAGAAATCATGATAGATTTGAATGCTCGAAGCTTTTTTTTTTTTAATCGTTTTCTCTATAAGTTTTCTTTAATTCTAGCAATTCAATTATAATTTCTAATTCCTGTCGATCTTTTTCTCTCTTTCGTTCATGATTCGAACTCAGCTTTAGCTGACTTTAGTTGAGTTCAGATTGCAGTTACGAATTTTATTTGTTAGGATACAAACTCGTAAGCTGTTTGGAACAAATCATTAGAAAGAATCGAATCAAATTATAGCAAAAATCATGACGATTATGTAAGGATATCATTTCTTATACAATGCCTTTCACTTTTTTTCCTATCATTTTGTATGTATCTTTTTAAGGAAATTAAATAATAATAATAATAATAATAATAATATCAACTAATGCTAGTACAAATGTTTAGCTCAATGAAGCCTACTTCTCATGTAAAACTAGCAAACAAACATTTCTCTATTATTTCAAAATTATCAAAGAACAGAACATGAAAACAACCAAAAACAAGACATTAGCACAAACAACAACGATATAATGATAATGATAATAAATTTAATACCTAAAAATAGGAGAGAAAGTAGAGAATCGAAAAGAAGAAATCCGCTTGTTCTTGTTCTTGGAGTTGCCATGCTTGGCGTCATTAAACAATGCGCTTGAATGTAGAATGCGGTTGGTTCCAGAGGAGATCGACGCACAGTACGCCATCAAAGCAGAGAAGCAGAAAGAGAAAGGGGGAAGGGAGAGAGAATGAGGTCACGTGCGCGAGAGAGCGTATCTGTGCAGAAATCAAAGTGCGTTTATTTTTGGCGCGTTTTAGTTATTTTTATAAGCTAATTACCTAAATGACCTAATTGATTTTCAAACTCAACCCATAAAAAAATTAGAACCAAAATGTGTACAGTTTGATGAAGTCTAATATTTTTAGAATAAAACTGAATAATAAATATATAAATATATATAATATTATTAATAAAAAAATAATAACAAGCTTTGGCATAATGATAGAAGGTGTTTGTATTTCTTCAAACTCCGAATCAACCCACCCATCTGCATGAAAAATTCAATTTTCATATTGAAAGGTTTCAATTATTCATTTTGATGACTTTGAAAATCAAATCAAAATAATTAAATCAAATTAAAATAAAATATTTAATTTAATCGATATTTTTAATTTTAGATTTTTTTATTTGCTCCTAGCACTAATATTAATTTAATGAATTTTATTTTGATATCTAAATTTCTCTGATGCCTATAATTGACTTTGGATGACCAGAGCATACAAAATAAATAAAATAAAATTCTTCTTCCTTATCTATTTTCCAAATTAAGATTTATATTATGATTTTTTTTTAAAGAAATTGATAAGAATATATATATATTTATATAGATTATATTCATGTGTACATATTTTTGAGTTAGATTTTATAAAAATTTAGAATAAATTTTAATTTAAATGTTAAATATTGAAAAAAAAGGAATTTTAATTTTAAAAAATATTATTTTTATAAATAATTTTAAAAATAAGTTGATATTGTAATTATTTTTTTAAAAAGCCGACATTCTTGTCTTGACGTTTTTGAAAGT
>CANYBF010162663.1:0-14335 GCA_948192965.1 Dalechampia spathulata | reverse complement strand
TATCATTTTATATCTTTTATATATATGATGATGTTTATTCAGTTTATGTGTTTTGATGATTGTGTTTGCTTATCTCATCTTTGTGTATTTTGGTTGTTTGTTGATGCCTTGATTGTATTTTTTGATTGTATGGCATATATTCCAAAATAAAGGGGGAGATTTCCAAATTTTAAAAATGTTTTAAAAACAAATTGTCTTTTGAATGTGTTTTTGCAAATTAAACTTAAATTGATTGCTAACATCAAAAAGGGAGAGATTGTTAGACCCTAGGTTTTGATTGTTGAGTCACGTGTGAGTCAATTTAAGTCATTTGCAATTTTCTAAGTGTTTTTCTATGTGGTACAGGCGTACCAAGTTTGGTACGGGCTTACCAACTATCATTTATATGTCGTACGGTCATACGGCTGGTCGTACCTAGTGGGTATTGTTCTATTGAGTTTGGTACAGACATACCATTGGTTTGTACGACCGTACCAGAGCTCGCAAGAATTTGGTTTATCAGGAAACCTGCTTCGGTACGGGCGTACCAATGGGTGGTAAGGTCGTACGCAAACTCGCAGGAAAATTGTTTATCAGGAAACTTGGGCTGGTACGGGCATACCACAATTCCCTCCCTTTTTCTAACGGATAATTTTGAATCCGTACGGGTGTACAAATACAGTACGGCCGTACGCGACTTAGAAATTAGGTTTTAAAGTCTGAGAAACGGCTAGTTTTCTTAGAACAACTTTTCATACTTTCATTTTAACAAAAATATACTTGCAGAGCACTTGTTTTTGAGCTTTATTCATCTATCACAAGTAAGTTTCAAGCTTGTTTCTTCAATTGCTTTATTGTTTGTAATCCTACAACCTAGAGATTAGGTTTATCTTTATGGGATTGGTGTGTGATTAATCCATTGGGGATTTACTTGTATTTTGTGTTGATTGTGAGATTCATACTGTAAAGGTTGGAGTGTAAGCCTTGAAAACACTGGGGTATTGGATTCATTTGGGAATCCCTTTGTAAATTGATTGTGATTCTAGTGGAACCCTAAGTTGAGACTTAGGAGAAAGTGGACGTAGGCAAGAGTTGGCCGAACCACTATAAATCACACGTGTTGCCAACGATTCTAGGAATTTTAGTAAAAATAAAAAAAATTATAAAAATAATATATGTAAAAAGAAATAAATAGGGGACTTAATTTTTGAAATAGGGGAAATTAATTTTGTTAAATAAGAGAAATTATTAATTAGTAAAAACGTATTGAAATGATTACTTTTTTTAGGAATGGAAGAAAAAAGTAATATAATTTTTGGAAATTATATTAAATTAATAAATACAGTAAAAAATTAATTTATTATTGTTAATAATTATGAATTTTCAGAAAAACTTAAATGAAGAATTTGGGAAAAAATTTAAATTAATAAATTTTGGGAAAAATGAAATTAATAATTTTTGCAAAATTTTAAATTAATAATCTGAGGAAAAAATAAATTAATAATTTTTGGGAAAAAATTAATTAATAATTTTCTTAAAATTTTAAATTAATAATTTGAGGTAAAAATTAAATCATTAAATATTGGGAAAAAATTTAATGAATAGTTTTCAGGAAAAATTAATTTTATTATCTTTAATTAGCAATAATTGTTTAAAAAAATTAAATTAATAAATATTGTAGTATATTTTTGGTGCATTCTAATATAATCAATGTCATTTTATTATTTTAAGAAAGAGAAAGAAAAAATATATATAATAATTTATGATTGAGAGTTCGAATGTAAATGATAAGTAATATAATATATATAGTTGAAAAATTTATTAATGAGAAAAATAATGTGTGCATGAAATAAATAATAATAATAATAATAATAAAATAACAATATCGATAGAAATTATATTAAATTAGTAGAATTATGAAGAATGTAACATATTTAAATTATAAAAATAACTTTTTATGATAAATTATAATTAAAATGATATGTTTTAAATAATTAATATAATGATAGATATGTTCTAAATAATAAAAATGATATGTTTTAAAACTATCATTAAATTTTTGTAAAAATTAGAAATGTTAATTAAATATGTGAATGACAATTATTATTTGAAATAATAAATAAAAATGAAGTACATTAGTATTAAAATGTTAGTAATAAATTATAATAGTTAATGCATTAATATATGAAATATAAAATTAATCATAAATTAAATATAGGTGTAATTAATATGGTAATGAAGAGAAAACATTATACAAATATTAATTATAGGGATTAAATATATGAATAATTATTTAGATTTATATTACCATTAGTGATCCACATGCAATATATTATGTTATGTATTTTATTTGAAATTCCTCATCAATTGTAATTATGTAATCTGGTTTGTACCTCTATTTCTTTCTACCCTCTTCTATTTATTATTTAGTATGTATGGCTATATTATTTGTTACGATGGTTTGTTGGAATGTATATGTATGATAATTGAATTGATGTAAAATGCATGTATAGGGACAATTAATCAATTAACATGGTAAAATTCAATATGAGAGTCATAACATTTGTAGTTGATATTTATGTATTATTTTTATATTAGTTTTACCATGTTCATTGATTAATTGTATTGCATATATTATAACTTTGCATTTTGTCTCCAAATAATTGTATGATTATGGGTAAGGTGGTACCTTAGTCTCAATTCAACCCCTCGAGAACATGAACCTACTTTCACTACTTGCTGTCAAAGTATTGTTGACCGTTGCTACATGATTGGATAAACGCAAGGTATAGTCTAAGGTGGATTATCAAACAGCAACACGAGACCTTAGCTGTGAAATTACAAGACTAAAGCCCATGTAGATAATCATAGAAATTTCCAACCTAGGCTTTGCTTATGAAGAAGGATGAATTTATCGATGAAACTTACAAGGAAATATAAATAAAAAATTAATTGGGATAAACTACATGTAAATCCTTAACCAAAACTGTATATCCTAAATGATAAACATAAACCGTAAATGATATACTTCTAACTTGTAATTTAAAAATAAATTATTACACAAATAAAATAACCATAATAAGTATTGATTAAAAAAGTAATTGAGATAAACTAAATGATAAACGTAAAGCCCAAACGATATACATTTAACTTGTAATTTAAAAATAAATTATTACATAAATATAATAATCATAATTTGATAAGCATTGATAAAAAAATTTAATTGAGATAAATTACACTGAAACCTTAAACCAAACCCTAAATACTAAACGATAAACGTAAACCCTAAATGACATACTTTTAACTTGTAATTTAAAAATAAATTATAGCATAAATAACATAATCATAATTTGATAAGTATTGATAAAAAAACCTAATTGAGATCAACTACACCTAAACCTTAAACCGAAACTCTACATACTAAATGATAAACCTAAACCATAAATTACATACTTTTAACTTGGAATTTAAGAATAAATTGTTACACAAATATAATAATCATAATTTGATAAGCATTGATAAAAAGAACTTAATTAAGATAAACTATACCTGAACCCTAAATCGAAACTTGAAATACTAAATAATAAACCTAAACTCTAAACGATATACTTTTAACTTGTAATTTAAAAATAAATTATTACACAAATATAATAATTATAAATTTATAAGCATAGATAAAAAAAAATTAATTGAGATAAACTACACCTAAATCCTAAACTGAAACCATAAATACTAAACAATAAATCTAAACTCTAAACGACATACTTTTAAATTGTAATTTAAAAATAAATTATTACATAAATATAATAATCATAATTTGATAAGCATTGATAAAAAAATTAATTGGGATAAACTACATGTAAACCCTAAATATTAAACGATAAATGTAAACCATAAACAACAAACTTTTAACTTGTAATTGATAATAAATTATTGCATAAATATAATAATCATAATTTGATAAGCATTGATAAAAAAATTCTTTGAGATAAATTACACGTAAACACTAAACCAAAACTCTAAATACTAAACAATAAGCATAAACCTTAAATGATATAATTTAAAAATAAATTATTACATCATACAATAATCATAATTTGATAAGCATTGATAAAAAAAATTAATTGACATAAACTACACCTAAACCATAAACCAAAACCTTAAATACTAAATGATAAATGTAAACCCTAAATGACATACTTTTAACTTTACTTGTAATTTAAAAATAAATTAAAACACAAATATAATAATCATAATTTGATAAGCATTGGTAAAAAACATAATTGAGATAAACTACACCTAAACCCTAAATCGAAACCCTAAATGCTAAACGATAAACCTAAACCATAAACGATATACTTTTAACTTTTAATTTAATAATAAATTATTACATAAATATAATAATCATAATTTGATAAGCATTGATAAAAAAAACTTAATTGAGATAAACTACACCTAAACCCTAAATTGAAACCTTAAATACTAAACAATAAACCTAAACTCTAAATGATAGACTTTTAACTTGTAATTTAAAAATAAATTATTACATAAATATAATAATTATAATTTTATAAGCATTGATAAAAAATTAATTAAGATAAATTGCACCTAAAAACTAAATCGAAACCCTAAATATTAAAAAATAAACTTTAAACTCTAAATAATAAACCTAAAAAATTCATTGATACTACACGTAAACCCTAAACCAAAACCTTAAATACTAAATGATAAACCTAAACCCTAAATGAAATACTTTTAACTTATAATTTAAAAATAAATTGTTATACACATATAATAATTATAATTTGATAAGCATTAATAAAAAAATTAATTGAGATAAATTATACTTAAACCTTAAACCCTAAACGATATACTTTTAACTCATAATTTAAAATAAATTATTACATAAATATAATAATCATAATTTGATAAGCATTGATAAAAAAAATAATTAAGATAAACTGTGTTTAAACCTTAAACCAAAACCCTAAATACTAAGCGATAAACCTAAACCCTAAACGATATACTTTTAAATTGTAATTTAAAAATAAATTATTACACAAATATAATAATTATAATTTGATAAGCATTGATAAAAAAATTAATTAAGACAAACTATACCTAAACCCTAAACTGAAACTCTAAGACGTCCATGATAAACCTAAACCCTAAATACTATGTTATTAATGTATAAGTTTCAAATAAAATGTGACACAAATATAATGATCATGATATCAAATGTATTCATAAATATCATATTAATATATATATGATAATCATAAATGTTAAATCAAAATCCCAAACCAAAAATGGTAAACGTAAATCCATAACACTATATTATTAATGTGTAATTTTTAAAAAATTATAGTACTTATAAGTTGCTTGAGTAAATTCCTCATCTCTCGTAAGATTTCCTTAATGCATGTAATGTGTTATTTCATAAGTCATGCAATGTGTTGATAATATTTATTTGAATTATGTACAGTGAATTAAAAGCATAAATGACACATGTTCTATCTTGTTTAATACATTGGGATGATACACATGTTGATACATAAATTGGTACCAAGTGCATTAATAGGTAAGCAAGAATGGCTAGTTTAGATGATGTGTTAAGAATGTTTTTTGTTATTGTATACAATCAAAGGGATAATTGAACTATTTGATGATACAATGATAACATCAATAATTTATAGATATCCAATGTTGAATATGCTGGGCTAATTGCATTTTGGTTCTATGCAAATATGGGGTGAACAAGATGTAGGTAGAATTTCTCAAGTAATCATGCACTTACAGGGTCTATAATATATTAAGCTATTGTAGAGTTTTCTGGTGGACAAGAAGCCAAAGAAGGTGTTATTAGCAGATATTAAGAAATGGGTGCTTCTAGTAGAAGTGTTAATGATAATGTCATTAGCAAAGGGAGGAATGAAGAAACTAGTAATGATGTTAATAATCATGATATTGATTTCGTTGATTCCTATGATGAAGATGATGATGTTGATTATTATGATGGTGGTGGAATTGATGATAATAATGATGATGATGATGATGACATGATATCAGATGATGATCAAAATGATGATGAAATCAGAGGTTATGAGGAGTTGATGATGCTTATATAACCAAGTCTTAGGTCAATTCATCATTCCAAAAATTTATTGTCTGTTGATTTGAATGAAATGATGGTGAATAGAAATTCATCTGATATTGATAAGTTAGATCCATCCTCAGAGTTTCAAATTGGTATGACTTTTGAGAACAAAGATGTAGTTCAAACAACATTAAAATTATATTCAATGTAGGTAAGGTAGAAATTCAAGAGTAATGAGACAAAGGAAAACTTTATATATGTTCTTTATAGTTAAAATTATGGATGTTCCTGAAGATTATGTGCTATGAAGAAGAAGATGCATCATTATTGAGAGATATCACGATATAATGGTCCTCATAGTTATGCTGCTCCATCCAATTCATAGGACCATCATAATTTTGATTGAAATACGATTGTTAGGTATATTAAGGGAATGTTAGCCTAACAACCAAACATTAAGGTTAAAGCTATAGTAGCAAAGTTGAAGAGAAGGTTCGACATTACCATCAGTTACAAGAAAGCATAGCATGGGAAACAAAAGGATATTACATCTTTGTAAGGGGATTAGGATGAATCATACATGCATTTATGTAATTTTATGCATCTTGTATGTACGAAGAGTGCGGGTTTTATTTGGAACCTTGAAAGTGAGGATTATGTCATCAAACATTGTATTGTTCTCAATGTTCACCAATTTAAAACAATGTTTATGGCATATGGACCGTGTGTTGAAGGGTCCGAGTATTGCAAACTTATTTTATATGTCGATGGAACCTTCTTGTATGGTAAGTATATAACTATCTTACTTACAGCAGAGGCTGTGGATGGAAATAATCATATATTATCAATTGCATTTGCATTAGTTGAAAAGGAGAGTAAAGATGATTGGGATTATTTCATGATGATGCTGAAATATCATGTTTATCATGGACATCATGACATATGTATCATCTCAGACCAATAAATCAGGATGACCCATGCAATATAGTCTGATTTATGGCACAGTAATCCTTATTGGTATTGTCATAAATATTTTGTTGTACTTATGATTTGCATATAATAATCATGTTACATTCGCATTCATAGCATCTTCATGGGTATGCATAATATGCATGAATTAGGAAGCATGAACTAATGATGTATGAATGAGTTATGATTGGTGAATACTTTGATATGCCTTATATGCTAAGGAATATGTTATAAATGAAAGTAATTTCATATGATATGGAATTCAAAGAGAAAATTAATGGAAAGAGGTAAAGAAATGATTAAAAGTGATGAAAATGAAGTATTGATGCCTTAAAAAGTGTATTTGAAATGAATGTGAAAAGTGCCTTTGTAACATCCTCACGACATACTAGGAATTATACGTTAATTATAATGCATAATTAGTTGAATGTGTGATGTGTTAATTATTGAAGGCGCTAAAGAATTAAATAGGAATTTATGCATGATATATATATGCTAAATTAAGTACATGTTATAGAATTAATTAGACAAGTATTAATTTAATTAAATGATATGTATAGTTAATGTAATTTAGCATGTAAATATGTGAATAATTGTTAATTATGCTATTATGAATTTTTATTAAGTAATTTACATGCTTTAATAAATAAATAAATTTTATTATATTTATTAAAACATAGCATATACAAATAAAATACAGTTATAAGTTGTTCCTTGCATTTTAAGCATTGGAGAAAGGATTAAATATGGGTGGGTGCATGATTAGTCATCCCCATGATTACATGTAATGATTACTATATTTGAGTTGTTAGATTTAGAGAGTGAGGTGTTAACTTATGAAGGATAGAAGGAAGGGTACATTGCATGTCTAAGTAACGATTAGCACATAGAATTAAGACTTAGTCATATATAAGCTTGAAACTTAAGAAATCAGCCCATTTTCCTTCTTTCAAGTTAGCATTTCTCTCTACTTTTTCTCTTTGCTCTTCACCTAAATCATGCCAAACACTTCTAGATTTCTTAGTCCCTTGTTGCATGTCGACTTAAAAGTTATCTTAGTGTGTGGAAGGGTGTTTAGCATGAGAGTTTCCATTTGGATCATGCTTTATGTGGTTGTGTTGGAGTTTTGGGTGAATAAAGTTGTTGCCTAAGAGAATTGGGTTTTTTTGAAGGTGGGTAAAAATGTTGTTAGTTATGATCATGTATGTGTAACATATGAAGCTTTTTGTAATGTATAGGTTGTACAAAATGTGTTTGATAACTCCAATGCTATATCCATTGTAATATGCATATGTAGTTTGTGTATGGTGAGTGGCGTGGATATGTATGTTGTGAGGGACTAAACCTCACATGTATACCTTGTTTTGTCATGCATGCATGGGTGTTTAGTGAAGGTAGAAGGCTGGTTATGGCTATGGTAAGATATTTGAGGGAAATGGAGTTGCATGATGTTATTGCATGCATGATCTAAGCTATATTAATAAAGTTAATTAAATATCTTATTATGGTTGTGTATGACTGAGATTAATGAATTAAATCTACTGCTAAAATGTTGGTTAAAACATAAAAGAGGTAATTTAAATTAATTAAGAGTTAATTGGCAGAAATTAGATTGGTAAGATAAAAATTTAAGATTCACACCTAAGCTATTTTGGGGCAGTTTTTAAGGCTTGTGGAAAACTTGACTTTGAAGACCTTAACGATTGAATTATGAGGTGTATAATATATCATTTCAAATCTTTAGAAGTCTACTTTGCTATGAATTTTTTTTGAATTTAATTAAAATTCATTTGTTTAGTAAAAATAGAGTCAAAAGACACGATGTTCTCGTAGTAAATTAAAGTTGCTAATTTAAAATAGTTGATTTGCATGAATTATTTGCATGTCTTAATGAATGATTTATTGAGCTTATAATATATGGATTTAAAGCTTTTTGAGTCTACTTTTTATTGGTATAAAGGTCTGAATTTTTTTAAAGTCATTTATTTATTGAAAAATGGTAAGAAAGACAAACTATCTTATGGCTAAATAACATAATTTTTGGATGTTTTTCTAATTTATTTAAAAAGGGAAAATATGGGA
This sequence comes from Dalechampia spathulata, assembly GCA_948192965.1. Taxonomy (NCBI): domain Eukaryota; kingdom Viridiplantae; phylum Streptophyta; class Magnoliopsida; order Malpighiales; family Euphorbiaceae; genus Dalechampia; species Dalechampia spathulata. The sequence goes on along the minus strand of CANYBF010162663.1, from coordinate 5,208 downwards.
TATTGCCATGATAATAAAGATGAAGGTAATGATAAATATAGATAATTAATTAACTTCTCATTTCTTAATAAGGATTAATTATATGGTTATATGATCTTCTTTGGGTAAAATGTTTATAATTGGATAATTTGCCCTTATAATATGATTATGTGAATGCCTATGATATTGAAATGAAATAGGTTATGTGTAATCTATATTTATGGTTGAATTGGAGTATTGAAGATGTGTTGTATTATGATTAGGTGGTAATATGAATTATGAACCTATTCCTCCAATAAACATAGACAAAGGAAAAGCGGTGGCAAGTTTGTGCTAGTTGTGATGGTTTTTGTTGTCATGTTGGTTTGTGCTATTAATAGGTTAATTCATTTAAAATGAATTGATGGGTAAGCTAAAATGTTTACCTTAATATTAATATGCGATTATGTTTTGATTTATGTCCTTGAGGAAAGGAAGATGATTATTAGATTCTATACAATAGCAGAATATTTGATTATATATGATTATATTAATAATTATTCATGTGGCATGACATTTTCATGATTGCATTTAGCATGGCATGCATGTTGGAGCCATAAGGGAGGAGGAAAATGAGTGATGTAAGGCCATGTTAATGTGTTACTAAAAAGATAGCGGAACACACATGCGTACCAAAAGAAAAAAAATAGGGGTACGAGTACTGAGCCATATGCATGGGAGAGATATGGAAGGAGGAAAATGAGTGAATGGTGAGGAAAAAGGGAGCTCAATAAAAATAGAGGGAGATGATAATGTGTTATCGAAAAAAGAAAAATAGCAGAACACCATGATATGGAAAATACCAAAAAGATAGCTGTATATGACCTGGCTAGTACTATGTGAACATATAATGTTGGGCATTCATGATTATGATTATGATACAGGAAAAATAGAGGGGAATGCATATCATGATGCATTTCAAAGAAAAAAAAGGCATATTCTATCATATTCATGTATATAAACATCGATGGAATGATTATGTAGGGATCAGAATTGAATGCTAAAAGGTGCTGTGTGAATGATGAAAATGATGTGTATAATATGAATTGCCTTGCATATGATTTATGATTGGATTATTTTTATAATGATATCTGAATGAGTTTTGCTTATAGACAAGATGTTATATGGAAATTTGTCTGAATGAGTTATGTATCCCAGTGATAAGTTATATGGAATGATATGCTCTATGCTATGATATGAATATTTCATACTAATTATTTTACTAGCACCACTGAGTTTTATACTCAGCATTTGTCAATTGATGAACGTAGGTACTAGGGGCATGAGAGATCATAGGATTTTGGGGTGGCAACAGGAGACTTGATTCAGTGGTCTTGGACTACCATACAAGCTCTTATTATGTGGCTCGTGCAACTTACCACTTTGTGTTTGTACTGTGGCAGTAAAGATACTAGTGACATTGCATGTTTCCACTATGCATACATTTATGACATGTTTTTTTAGTAGTATCAGAATTTACAATCTTTTGATTGGTATCAGAACTGTGGAATTAAGTTATGCATACTTGAGCAAATTTTTATAATAATAATAGTTGCTGCCCGATTTTTCAGCTCCTTGAAAATGACCTCTATAATTCAGTTCTATTGTATAAATCACTAAAGTATATATAAATATGAGGAATTATGGTGTTAGAATGATGAAAATAAAGTTTGAATGCAATTGGAATGAGTTTGCAAGGAATATGCATAAATGAATGCAATAAGGGCAGCATGTGTGTATGGTTGTATATGGCTGCATATGGCTGCCTTAAGTTGCATGTAAATGCATATTGGCTGGTAAATTTGACTTAGCAGTGTTTATAACATATATATGTATGTGTGTATTTAGTTTGGTAAAATTTTGAAGTAATTTGGATATCAAATGGAAGTAGTAAACTTGAAAATGTAAAAAGGCAACATGTTTAACCAATTAGTATATAGAAAAAATAATTGCATATTATATAAGTTATGGAAATTAATTTCCAAAACTGATTATATTGATTAAATTCATAATTGAGGACAACATGTTCATGCATTAAAATTGGATAAATAAATAAATTATGCAAGTTAATGGTATGTTAATAATGCATAATTGGTGCATTATGATCATAATGTGACGTTACATGGAATGTTTACATGAAAATTAATGTGTTGACCATGATGTATACTCATATTTTGGTTCATATGAGTGTATGGTGTGATTATATGCAAAATTATATTAATGAGTAATGAGATATAAGTCTATATAAGTAAAGTACATGAAATTCCATAATGCTTCGAATATGTAGGGTAGAGTTAGGGTTTGCAATGATTGCGTTGTGACTGCCTTAACAATTGAATTTTTAAACATGTAATATACTGTTGGAAAGCTCTTTGAGTCTAATTTCCATTAGTATATGGTTTATTCTATTTGAAAGTCACTTACATGGTCAAAATGCTCATACAAAGGAGATTGTTACACTAAGGCAGAATATGTTAATGCATGAATTGCATGGAACTTTAAGTACTAACATGATTCACTAAATGATAACATATGATCTTGATATATTATCTAATGATCGTTATTCATGATTTTATTGCATGAATGTTATCTATTAATTATGATCATTTTATATACATATTTTTATAGCACCATTGAGTTATTTATTGAGTGTTTGTCATTTGATAAATGCAGTATCTAGACCATGTAGGAACATTAGGATTAGTTGATCGATAGTTTGAAAAGGTTAGGATTTTCATGATATCCTATCTTGAAGATAGTCTAGACTTATGTATTATACTCTGAGACATTTTTCTTATTATGTAGCATATATCATTACTCATTTGGCAATAGTACATGGTTGCTTGTTCTATGATGTATATATGATTATGTATTATATTTTGCTAATATGATATGACAATAATATGTGATTATGTTATCATTATATTTTGCTAATATGATATGACAATAATATGTGATGGCAATCATGAAAAACTTACGTGCATTATATGATGTATGCATGATCTCTTTGTAAATTGTGCAATGTGATAAAATATGAAAACACGTGTGAATGAAATATCTAGGTAGGATCATAATGACAATAAAATAGATGTTATATTGCAAAAATTTTTATGCATCCCTTGTAGTGTAATTAATGATTTCCTTATTTAAGAGGTTATTAATTATGCTATGATAGCATGTTACATTAGGTGTAGGTATGATAAATCAAATTTACTATTGTAGGTCGATAAAATCAAAAAAGAAAATTTTTCAGATGCATGTGATAACTTGAAGGAAGATATCCTGAGTCGAAGAAATGGATTGATAACATTCCATAAGAGAAATGAACCCTTTCTTATAATGAAAGCTTTCGATATGGCATTATGATAATGAATTATGCTGAAGCATGTAATTTGATGTTGAAAGTGTTAGTGTATGCTCTAGAGTGTCATGCTTTATTGTATTGAACAATTTATCAATAAAAGGCATTATTCATTATTCAGTGTACTTGAAAGGTTATTAACTAAATAATGAATTCCAAAATATTAGAACAGTGCAAAGGAATTCATAAATAGTTTATGAAATGAGATTCTTATTGTATGTAAATGTTCAATATCTAAATTATCCCTGATCAATGTTTTAATAAGAATGGATATTATGAATGCAATTAAGATCAGTACATGTTATACTTCCTTTTGGGATGATTCTCATTCATCATGATAAGAGTTATCTAAAGTGAACATGTGGATGAGCAGTTTAGGAAGACTTGAGATAACAAGGTTATCTTAATTATGTATCACTATGTTTTAACTCCTATGTTTTATTCGTGGATATGAGGCATTCATAACTTGGAGGTTAGATATAGTGTGAAGTAGTTGAAGGTATTTGTTTATCAATAAAGGATTCACCACCCTAGATTAAATGTAGGGGTTTTATCTCATTGTTCATGTAATTTTCTTTATTCAGGAATTTTTGCCCAGAGTAGAATGCCTATTGATGAATGAGCTTCATAATGTCATTTTAGGAATAAAGATTATGATACATGAAACATCAAATTTAGGGCATGGTCTAACACACTTGATTATACATTGAGTTGACATTAATCCATACTCAAACCTAAATGAGATAGTGGTTGGTGAAAGGAGTTAATTTCATGAAATCTGATATGGAATGGTTGTAGTCAAACTAATGACCTCTTGACATTTGGTAGTCATGATGTATAACTAGACACTACTCTTGATTTACATATGATGTTATTAAATGGAGTTTAATAATAGATTCATATGTTGCCAACATGTCAAGAACTCAAAAGGTCGCACACTAAAAGTAAGAGGAATGATAATCATGAATTGATGTTAATGAAATGATATTTGATTGTTATAAGATAATTTGGATTTTTCATGTTCATTTGAAAGAGCATGAAAAGCACTTCGATTTTGATACCAAGATCATTGAAATCTAATGAGAAAAACTCAAGATACAAGTGGTTTAAGATGACATGTTCTACGTGCATGGTATATGCAGAATTAGACAAAATTAGATGACTTAATGGTCAATATGTGATTACCATATAACTTATGTTAGTGTATGCTCTAGAGCATCATGTGTATTTGAACTATACGTTTCATTAATAAAGGCATTATTCATTATATAGTACAATGTTTTGCATGAACTTGTTTTACTTGGAGTATTAAACTATATATTGAAGTCCATGATATTGGAATGAGATTATGGAATGAGTTTATGGAATCCATAAAGAGTGCAAAGGAATCCATAAAGAGTTTATGGAATGAGATTTTTATTGTATGCAAATGTTCAATATCTAAATATCCCTGATCACGGTATTAATAAGAATGGACATTATTAATATGGAAAGATCAGCACATGTTACACTTCCTATTTAGGGATGATTCTCATTCATCATGACATGAGATGTCTAAATTGAATATGTGGATGAGTAGTATAGTACTAGTTCATTGGAGACCTTGCCAGTGAGATTTCATATGGATAATTAATCTATGTCTGTGAAATTATATCTCACTCATATTAGTAGTGCAAGTATCCTTAGATTTGAGATATCAAGGTTATCTTAACTATGGATTACTATACTTTGACTCCTATGCTTTATTCCTCCTTAGGAGGCGTTCATAGTTTGGAGGTTGGGTATGGTATAACATAGTTGAAGGTATTTGAATATCAATAGAGAATTCA
>CANYBF010162587.1:0-15213 GCA_948192965.1 Dalechampia spathulata | reverse complement strand
GAAAAGTGAATACGATAATACGGAAGATAAGTAAAACCAAAATGCCGAACCCAACTCTAAAGAAATTCGGGCTGCTTTCCCTCAGCAGGAAGGCTCGGGTTTTCCTGACTTGTTTAGTTACTCAATTGAGTTAGCTAGATGAGTCGGGTGGCGACTCCACGTTATTTCGTTATGCACATTTATCACACCACTAGCACGCCGCATTTCCGACACGGGGAATCACAGAATATATAATTAAATCCATAATTAATTTAAATAATATTATTTCATTTAATTATATTAAACAAGAAATAATTCTATACCAGCGAATTGATACATAATTAAAAATGGTAATATATATAAATTAAATGGAAAGTCATTGCATTAATGGAAATATTTTCCATTAATAATCATACATTGATTTATCATATTCCAAAATAAAAAAATGAATATCTATTAATTTAAAAAATTAAAAAATATTCCCAAAACTGATCCTTATTGAACCTAATTTAATAAAAACAATTTTCATTAATCAAAATTAACAAAATTGGATCAAACAAGTTATGATGTTGAATGCATACACCTTGTGCATATGAACATGAAATTGAATTAAAACCATTTTAATTCATACTATTTCATGATTTTAAATGTTTAAACAAAATATTAACACATTATTATACTAATTAATATCAAAAATTTAATAATTAAATTCAAAGGAAATAAGTAAAGCATCAAGAATAATCCGAAAGGCATTTGGCAACCATTAACCTATATCCATACTTGAACTAATTTTATACTAAAAGTTTTCAAACATGAGGATATGATTTTAGTTCATTTTAATTATATTTTAAAGATCAATAAAACACTATAATTATTACAAAATCAAAATTGCATAATAATCCATCGAAATCAAAATTTATGCATAAATGTCAATTAAGGGTAACCATGTATTTCAATTAACTTTTCATGTGTTTTAATGCAATTCTAAAGGCTCTTATACCACTGTGGAATTAAAAAAAATCATAGCAATAAACTAAATAAAAAATTTTCATTAAAAATCAAAATATAATGGGATCAATCATCAAAATTGACTTCAAAAGGGATTAAGATTAAGAAGAGAGAATTGTAACCCTCATGGATTTGTAGATCTCCTTCGATCTCTAAACATCTTTATGATTATAGAAAATCATAAATCACCAAATGTAGAAGATCTCCAATAGTACCACATTAACAAATTTGTTTAAAATCCCATTAGAGATCTCTTAGTGAAAGAAAATAATAAATATAATGTCCAAGAATTAAAAACTATATCTTAAGTACATGGCCTTATGAATCTTATTCACCTTTATTATGGCTAGAGATTCCTCAATAAAAGATTACTATATGAATAATAAGAGAATTCCCTATAATTAATTTGGGATGATAAATCTTTTGTTAATATATAAATATCCTCAACCATTTCATTATCATAACTGATTAGTGGGACATGCTCCTGTAGGGCGATTAATAAAAACCATTTAATTAAGAATTTATTAATCATTCTACAAAGGATCTATAATTTGTTTTTAAAAAATGTTATATATATACATAAATCTCTCCATATAGCCAATAGTAATATTTACTACTTATGATCGCCCACGATGAAATTATTAAATAGGCTAAAGTTAGGAATAAGATTACAATAACTTAGATAGAGACCATGAATCATAAGAAATTATGGCATCTCCTTGGTTAGCCAATGCTTCATTGATCCAAGGAACTTTCCTAACTATTTTGACCTGTGTCTATCAAGTGATCAATATTAAGCATGATACTTAGTGGTGGCTAAAATATATGAATAATTTAATAGCTACTTTAAAGTGAATACACATTCATAATAGAAAAATAAATATTATCCCCGACTTTAAATTAATAGAGTGTATTCTTATAATATGTTACATTTTAGATTTTCTAATTTACTTCTACTAATTGTTATATCATTCCATGTAAATCCAAATTAGTAGGTACATATATCAAATACTTATATTGAAACTTGTATCTTGCATTATATATATTTTAAACAAGAGAATGTCAAACAGTCATAATCTCAACATAACATTATATTAGCATTTATAGAAATTTATATTTTAAAACTAGATAATATCATAATTTATCTATACCACATCCATAGGTGTAAGTAAATAATTTTCATCCAAACAATTAACATTCATCTATATGATTGTTACAATCCAACATGTTCTATAGGCATATATATGAATTTAACATCGCTTATTAATACATAACCATAAATAAGGTATCAACTATAAACTTTTACTTGTCAATAAGTAAATTCATCATAATCCACCTTACTAAACTTGGCAATAAATAAAACCATCTCATCAATATTCAATCATCCTAATGATGATATATAATAATCTTCTGGTAGCTATCTCTATAACCAACTTCACTTTCTTGTAGATCAATTAGAATATCTTTTTGATAATCAAAATAATGGCAGTAATTAAATCATCTCACCAATATTGAAATATTGTAATAATGAATAATAATTTTATATAGCTAACTCTATATACTCATCAAATTTATCTATAAGCCAGTTATAACTTGGTCCCATCAACCAATTAATAGCAATAACACACTTAGCACCAAAGAATGCATATTTTAAGTTGTATCCCTCTTTTTGTGTAAAAATGATATGCTACATAGTAACAATGTTTGTTGCATTCCTTTATTCTTTGCCATATCATTATTTCTATTCACAGGATTGTAGTTATATAATGTATATACCAATGATTGCAAATGCATTGCATTCCACTTTCCTTTATCATTTAATCTCAGTAAGATAGTAATGATATGCTATATGAATTTTGAATGCAAATACTTTTCATTTCCTCCTCTATTTCCTTTCATTATATATCCATGTGGCTCATTGAGGAGGGACCGAACTCAACCTACCTTATAGTTAATAATTTGCTACATGGCTCATTAAGGACCGAACTAAACTCAACCTACCTCAGGAACAATCATATCATTATACTATGCATAATGGTAGGGATAGAATGCAACTTACCATCGAGGAGGGACCAAACCCAACCTGCCTCGTAAATCTCATCCATTATCAATTTATATAAATATACTAGCATCTCCCTTGTATCACCTTTTATATATATCTAATACATATATAAATAATTGTACCTCCATTATTCCTCCAAAATATCATGCCAATGATATAGGATGCATAACTTTAATGCGTATACATTTATTTAATGATAGCACAACTATAGATAATATATCAAAATACATCAATACATCACATACCCAACATCAATATAAAATAATTAAAAAATCATAATACTTTACATTATGGAGTTTGAATAGATAATAATGATACAACTGTGAATTTATAATCATCCATAGTATCCATATATCTCATAACCATCATTAATGAATAATAATTAAGTATGCATAATATTTTACATTCCAAAGCTTGAATCATCAAGCTTTTGATTTTACCTATGATTATCATTTATAACATAATTATTATTAGGCACAAAGTAATCCATGTCATTCATCATTAATTTTTGAATTTGTATATATAAATAAGCTAAAAGTAGCCTTAGTTGAATGAATTAATAATCGTTACTTCAATAGACATTTCTTATGTACACATATCAACTAAATACACATTAGTTATTTATAGCTTAGATTATTTAAATATAATTATAATTATAAAATAATTATCTTTAATAGGCCATTTGTTACCTGTTAATCTCATTTCTAAAAGCTAGTAGTGATAAAACATGTACATAATTTAAGTTAATCTTATTAATAAAATATAATAATTCCATTGTGTACCATAATTTGCCATTACCCCTTTTTCTCTTATAAAATAATACAATTTTCATGATAATCTTATTCATAAATACTGATTAATAAACATAAATATAATTGATATTGTTTACATTTCTAAAATGTAATGAATGTATAATATATATATCGAACCATTATAATCATAATTGGTATAACATGCTTTGGAAATATTATTTATTCTCATTGGTAATGAGAGCAAATCTGTTTTCACTTTATCTTTTTTCATACATGAACTAGGAGTAGTAATTCATCTATTTCTTTTCCTTCTTTGTACCTGAGTTTTGTAGTATCTTAATTAAATAAATCATAGGCTACCATTAGCTATTTACATATACATATATAATACATATATAATTTATCTAATGTTGGACCGTTTAATGTGGTAAATCTTGTTATTGGCTTCTTAACACCAATCATAATAGGTTAATATCTATATTTGCTCATAACTTTGGTATCTTATTGAATTTAAGCATTATAATTAATTTTTTAAAATTCCATATTCATCAGGAACGAACAATAATTCAATTATTATATGCTACATCACTCAACTAACTCTAACATCACATTTGCTTTCCATACAAATGCATTAGGTATCAATATATACATATATATATATATAGCTCTTTAATGAATCAATTTACCATAGATAACATAATTGGTTGGTTTAATCTCTCCAACTAAATTATAAATAAATATATACATAGATAACTCATGCACATAAGGCATGAAAATGATGCCTAGTACATATACACGCATGAAGTAATCTATGTTTAGTGTTAGCTAACAACTTGCCATCCTTGAAGTGTAAACTTCTATTAATTAATTATCTTATTTAGCAATTAATTTTATCCACTTTGGTATGTGAATTCAACAAGCTTTATCGACCTTGCATCATCATCCAGAAATAATACCACTTGGTTGACGTTATCCAAAATCATGTATGTTTTATTCTTAATTAATTATTTCACTTAGTCCTTAGGTATTCTAAGACATAAGTCCCAACTCCTTACTAATGTTGACATTTAACTATTTAAATCTCTTAAGCCCCTACTATGGTTTGATAATTTCCTCTCAAATTTATAGTACTTAATGTCTTTTGTTTCTTTATATCATCTTCATGGCATTGGTGGGAAAGAAAGTGAAGCTATCTATTTAATCATAAGGGTATTTTACTCAACTCATTAGCTGATTCCACAATCAAGAAAGTGATGTCATCACCATGAAACTCAAGGTCATGTGCTTGATAAGGTGGAGTTAATCATCAGGTTTCTCATGTTAGTAGGATAAATTCATTATTTTTTATCAACATTCTATTTCCTAATGATGTAAGCAATCACTAAGCTTAGGAAACTAAATTTGGTGGAGATGAACTTATACTGTTCAGGTGTCTACGCATCTATCAGATCCTAAATTTCATATATGTGCATGTAGGATTTTCTTGAAACTAATTGAATATCTTAACATAAATAACTAACCACTTAATGAAAGACTTACGAATTACCATAAACTTATTGTTCACTTATAATCTAACACTACATATAGTCCTTATCCAAGTCATTAGGCAAAATAAGAACTCACATAGCTGCTCTAGCACCTACATGATAAACCTGCTATGAACATGTAAATATACCTATACATGGATCGATGCTTTGGACCATTATTTATTACATCATTTATAAAGAGTGGCTTAATAATCTAGTACAAGAATTCACTATGCTTCAACTTGAATCCTCTGTATATTTATATCAAAGAATTAGTTGATTAATTCATCTATTAGGGAAAAGTTTTCTTTAAAATTCAAGAATGCTAACCCCTCTTTTCCACGTTTTATCTCTCTACTTCTTTATATGAAAGGATACAATTTGCACGCATGCCTTAATATACATACCTCATAATAATCATTTAGTTCAATTTCAATACAAGGCATCATACTAATTCCATGCTAAGTAGGCAATTCCATAGTCATTCTAACTTGTTGAGTAGCTGTTTACTTCTCAATCTATCTAATTTCATGCTAAGTAGGCAATTCCATAGTCATTCTAACTTGTTGAGTAGCTGTTTACTTCTCAATCTATCTCTCATGTATCAACATACGGAGATGGTCTAATTCCATTACGAATATAAAGGTGTTCAACTCAATTTTACTTGCTTCTAAATGTTACAACTCACCTTGCATTTTTAAAGAGTTCTTTCCATTTAAAATATCTTCTATACTTAAGTTTATTCAAATTATTGGCATATTAAATGTTAAAATTATTAATAAGTTATGAAAAAAGATAATTACATAATAAGACCAAGTCATCCACTCTATCCAACACACGTATGTGAGGAACTATCTCATTCAATTCAACACTTGACCAGTCATCTTTCTATCCTAATAACTTAAAAGTCTATTATACTAAAATAACATAACCTATGCATACCTGCTTCCTTCTATTAAATTCAGGTTTCCCTTCAAGCTTTCTTCTTAATCATTTACTTCATCTATGCCTGACGAGTGTTCCACTAATATTTTTTTATTATCTGTTTTAAGCTACTTAAAGGGCTCAATATACATATACATCATTATGTCACCGCCTAAGTATCTTATTAATCTTCTAGTATCATTTACAACTCTCACCTAACCAGATTGGTAGCATTTTCTTTTAACTTAACTAGTATTCATTAGTTACAAACCAAACCCACATACACCTCCAATGCTAACTACTCCTTAAGTTATTCTTGATTCTATTAAATACATAATTACTTAACTCACTCATCAAGGTCTAATTTTTACCTTAATTACTTATTCATTACTGAAACTTTCATTATAATAAAGCCATTGAAAATAATATATTCTACTAACAGCCAAGTGAACATATATGCTTTTTCTATTCCATAATAACATTTTCCTAAAAATTATGTTACAAAATATTATTATTTCATATATTCTAACTATTGATCAATTGATGGTTAGGTATTAGCTAAAATATTGCTACCAACTTATAAAATCCAACATAATCTTTTGTAAATATATTTCTACTATATATATCCTTATAAATTTACTTATATAATATAAACCATAATAAGTTCTAATATATAGTTATTCATTACTCCCTAGGACATTAATTCATAGGTATACTTGGTTGATCACTAACTCGTGCTATTATTCACCTAATAAATAACGATTATTTAAATATACTTAAGCAGATGCAATAATAAACATAATCACACCAATGTAAATTCCTTTTAATCATCATGAACAGATAAATTATTGATTATGGCACATATTTCATCATTATGCATTCCATAATCAAACTATTTTAAAATATATGTAATTTAATTCCAATTGATAATAGCTTAACCATGCATAATTTAGGCTTATGTATAGCCTCTTATTAATCCTTATATAATAAGTTCTTTGCTAATTACATATAACAATACTTCCAATTCATCCAATGAAATAAATATTTAAAGTGCCTAAATTAATTCAATAAAGTAAATCCTAATCATATAGTCATTTAAGAATATATGTATAACGATAGACGTGACATTCATATTACACATGATCTCCAAACTATGAATGCCTCTTAAGGAGCAATAAAGCATAGGAGTCATAATATATTCATCCATAATTAAGAAAACTTGATATCTCAAATATAATGATAATTGCACTACTGATATAAATGAGATATTATTTTATAAACATAGATTAATTAGCCATATAAAATCTCATTAACAAAGTCTCTAATGAATTAGTACTATATTATTCATCCACATGTTTACTTTAGACATCACATATCATAATGAATGAGAATCACCTTTTATAAGAAGTATAATATGTGTTGATTTGTCCACACTAATAATATCCATTCTTATTAATACTACGATTAAAGATGATTTAGATATTAAATATTTTTATACAATAAGAATCTCATATTATAAACTATTTATGAATTACGCTATATTATTTCAATATCCTAGAATTTACTATTTAGTTTAATGCTTTAAGAAAATATGTATAATTAAATACAACATTAAATAATAAATAATGCCTTTTATCAATAAAGTATTAATAAATTTAATAAATATACATGATGCTTTAGAGCATAATATTAACATGTCATTTATTGATTATAACCAAATAAGTAAATAAGGTACATTTGGTTGTTAAATAATCAGGTGTTTAGGAATTGTATACCTATTATTATCATAAATCTTACAAGTACATTTCCAACCACTAAATTTTAGACTTTAAATAAGTTGGTAGTTTACATAATTTAAATAAATCATGCATTTGATCCAAACATAGTAATCAAGGTGCTTGTAAACTATCAACTTTATTTACTTCATGCATAAGGAAATTGCATCACTTTTGGTCATGTGTACATGGACTGAAGGCCAGTCCTTACTAACATTATTAAAATTGAGTTTCCAATACATCATGCATTATCTTTAAATCTTGCATTTATGCACCAGAATCATTTCAATCTTAACTAGTTATAGTTGCACCTAATTTGGTTAGTATATATGCATATTATTAGGAAGCAATATTCATTTAATGACCTTATACTTCATATTGAACAACCTTAGAGCAATTGGAATACATACATATGTTCAATATCACTTAGTAAATTTTATTACCTTAGCATCATACATAAACTCATTTAATCCTCCTCTTTAAATACATATATATGCAAGCTTAAACATAAACATTAACCACTTAATTACTACTTTCAAAATAAGAACCATTCCCATAACTGTCAAATGCTTCTTAAGTTAATAATACATATGAATCAGCTTTACATATGCACAACATACTTAACTTATCAATTTTAATCATAGTAAAATCCCATGGCTCAACAAACATGTCACAACCACTTGCATACCTACTTTTAGATATTGTTATGATTATAATGAGTTACTTCATGCAAATTTAATTTATATTTTATTAGCTATGCATGGTGACATAGGGTTGGAAAGGTGATCAAATTGAATTGTTATTTCAACAATAATTAATGTAAAACATCTATTATATATGTTCTAATGAGGTCAAGATTGATTTAAATGGTAATTAAGTTCATGGAAGTAATTTACTGCATATAAGAACTAGGGGTTATCCATGTTTTGGAAAAGATGCCTATCAATGAACAAAATAAAGCAATTTAAATTATATTAGCATCAAATAACTATATATTAACAATATTTGGTTATAACCAAACTAAATCAAATAAAAATTGATTGAATTACTTGGTTTAATTTGGTTTAAAAATATTTCAATTCAATTTTGGTTATTTTTAAGAATTTTATTTTTAGTTTTTTATGTTTGGTTTGATTCAGTAACTGAATTGATTGATGCTTAACCTTAATAAGAACTAGCTAGACTAAAGTGAATGCATTTATGATTTTGCATACATTTTGAATATGGAATACGACTTAAATTTAATCAAATCTAGGTTAGTGAAATCAAAGACCATTAGTGATCTAAGCTCTAATAAATTAAGAAACTTTAGAAGGCATTTAGTGTAATGAAACTAGAATGGTCATATATATGTTGAAGGGGTGTTGAATTTTCCATAGAATAATATGCGTATAAATTAAATATATTGAACTTAAGGACATTTTTGGTTGTTCAACTTAATATATGGTTGATTAATCTTATGAAAATGGGATAAATTATGTTTTAAAAAAACATGTTGCAAAAGGAGAAGGTGGCATACATAAAATAATAAAAGATTATCGCTTAAAGGGTTATTACTTGAATTAACTTAGGTAGTGGAATTAAATAAATATTCATCTTACTTAGTGGGTTTAAAGGTTATTAAGTATAAAAGGAAATAATAAAACTAGAATTTTCCTTGTAAAGACTAAGAAGAGAAGATAGGAAGAGAGGATCTTGTATGTCATAATAAGAGGATTTAATTTTTGGAAAGGAAAATTATTATTGAGCCATAAGATACAAACCTAATTGAATTTTAGGTAAGTTAAATATAATGAGTTTTGATGTATATGTATGAATGATGTATGGAAGAGTTCTTAGTTGAACCATGGAGATGACTTCTTATAGCATGATGTCAGTAGTTATTCTAGATTAGTTTTGTAATTATTTTGAGCTAGAAATATGACTATAAATTTTCAAACAATCTTATAAAATAATTAAGGTAATGGGAGGGTTTTACTTTAGGAATAATTATTGGAAAATGATAATGAAACCCATGTAAATAAAGATTTATAATTAGTGACCATGCTACGTAGAAATTATATAGTACACTTGCTATTGATGCATCTATGAAGAGGTATGCACAAAGGTATACTTAAATTGATATATAAGGTAACATAGGGTCATTAAATGAGAGAATATGTATGCAATTATGAATAGGACTTGGAGTACTCATGAATGGTTATGAAAATAAATGAATAGAAGGTTGGTTATGTACCAAAATGTGAAAGCAATGTATGTAAAAAAAGTTATTATAATTGTTAGTGAAAGAATATGATTGGGTTTCATATGTAAGATTATGTATACTCATGAGTGGCTGGTATAAGCCATATGACTTATAGTAATTGAATGTGCATAAATATGGAATAGTCATTTTTAGCTTCTTAAGTTAGAAGCATGAATAATGCATAAATTTAATTAAATTATTGGATTAACTCATATGCTAGAAATATGCATGTGTATACATGCAAAATGTAGTTCAAAGTTATGCAAATAGGACTACTCATTATGCATGGTAAGCATGCATATGGACTAAATGGATTTACCAAATAAATAGAAAAATCCTTCTTGAATGACATGAAATTTGATTATGGTATTTAAGGTGATGATTTTTATCATTATTCATTAAATAAGTGACATTAAACATGCACCTTAGGCTATAAAAGGAATAGTAAATGGCCATGAAATCTTGCATACATCTAAATTACATAATATGGTTACTATTAATGGAAATTTATTTCTTGACCAAAATTCACATGAACCCTCCAATTAGTGCCTTGATATTAAAGTAAGATAAAATGATGTTTGTAGGCCCTTATGCATCAAGTAATTGGATAAAGTAGGTGATAATAAATAATGACATAAGAAGTTGAATAATAAGGCTCCAACTTGGTGATTGATATTATATTAAAAAGATTGATAATTACGTCTTAGTTGATGATCAATTTACACAGTGGCTCCACATGATAGCTACAATTATTTGTATTGGAAAGAAATATATAAGCTAGGAATTACTAAGTTTATGATTGATAATACATATACTTCAAGTATGCAATTCAACTAGCCATATACAAATTAATAGTAAATGAAGGAATTAATATGGTCTAGAAGTTGGTAATATTTGGCACATCTAAATACATATAATTCTTCATATTTAATTATATGTATAGGATGGTAGAATGTTTAAAAGTCTGAAGACATTATGACATGTTAAACACATAAGCCATATTAAAGAAGGAATTGATTAAATGCTAGAAATTATAAAATAAATATGAAATTAAACTATGCATGGTGATTGCATGATAAGTCGTATGTATATATATGCTTACTCAACTTCGTTACCACTTTTTTTTGAAATGGAAACTATAGTTTTTTAAGGTTAAATATCAAATAAGCATGCATATGAGACAATATCGGATTAAATGTTTTTGCTATATGCATATGTGTTTGAAAACCTAAGTAAATGAATATATCAAATACATGTGGATGAAAGTTTATGAGATATGCACATATAAAAGGAAATGGGATCAATATCGACATAAAGACATTGTGTGAATGTTTAATGAAGATGACATAAAAGTGGACATTATGTGAATGTTTAATGAAGAAGACGTAAAAGTGGTTACTTAGTATTAAACAAAAGCTTATATCATAAACAGGAGCTAATACACTGAATAAATGTGTATATTTATGCATTTTTTAGAAAGATAATTACATAAAATATTTTATAATAATAATGTCTATGAATTGTATTAACTACTACAAGGTACAAATTAATATTGTGTAAGCCTAATTATTCTGGATTTTAATATTAAATAATCAATTCAATTAAAAGTGAAAGTAAAATTATTAAATTGAAGTGTGTACAGGTGTACCACTATTGGTACAGGTGTACCATTAGGTTTCAAATCTATGTTGGTTTTGGTAGAAGATTTGGTATAGCCGTACCACTTGGACATATGACCATACAAAAGCTACTGCCCAAATTTGATTCTAGCTTTAAAGAGTTGTACGGTCATACAGGTTAAGCATACGACCATATGTGTCTCTGGACATAAATTTATTATTTTAATTTAAAGCATTTCAATGGATCTATTTATATTAAATGCTTAGAGTAACAAATCTTTAATGAGAGAAGAGTGTAATTATATCCGAGGAAACTCTTCTTCAAGTAAGTAACTTGATTATCCTTGCTATTATCTTCATCTCTCAATACTTTGCTCTTATTCTCTCTAAGTTTCTTTTACAACCCTAATTGTTTCATTTGTAATTTGGGTTGGTGAGAGTTAATGCTTGGGTATTATTATTGTATTTAAGAGTTAAATCTTGTAAGATTGATTGTTGTTGTAAAGGTTTGAGTGTGAGCCTTGAAAACACTAGGGTTGAATGCTTGATTGAAGAATTAATTATTATAATTGTGAAAAAGTATACTGGAACTCTAAGTTGAATCTTAGGAGAGTGGACGTAGGCAAGTTGAAGTGTCACATCCATACACACAACATCTTTATGGATATGAATTTTATTCATACGTTGTAATGAATGATTGATTTGTGCATGAAATGCATGAATGAGATATGATGCATAAATGCTTTGCCATGATGAATGTGAAATAAAATGTCTTATAGATGAAGGAACTTCCATATGATATGGAATTTACAAAGAAAGAAATGAAAAGAATGTGAAACAATAATTAAAGTAGTGAATATGCATTAAAGATGCAAATCAGGTATGCTTTTGTTGAATGCCTTTGATGAAGCTCTATGATGGAATTTTTGTATGAAAAGTGATTTCTTGGCATTGTTTAACATGTTTTTATATGGTAAAGTATATTTAAGATGGGTAAATATAAATTCAAGTAAAGTTAGAAGCAATGTTTGGTACAAGTTAAAGTTAGAACATAAATGGCATTTGATGAAAAGGTAAGGGTATTATTAGAAACCATGTTATATGCCATGTATATCTAAATTATTATGATGTATGTCTATATGATTATCATGATATAAAAATGATGTAAACATAAAAATAAAAGAGAGGAAATAAAATGGTAGAAGGAAGTAATATGGGATTGCCAAATGTCTATATGTGATAGGCTTCTTCTTTATCAAGGTCAAAGATAAGTCTTATATTATTAAAAAGGAGGAAGCAAATTAAGTTTTTATTTCCTTCTTCATAAAACATACGATTCTTCCTTTTCTCATTCTCTTCCCATCATAACCTAAGAGAAATAATAAATCAAGGTAAGAGCATAAGTAGATTTCAACCTTTATACTTCTTTTAATTAAGCTTAACTATATGTATGTCTTCTTCTTCTTCTTCTTCTTCTTCTTCTTCTTCTTCTTTATGATGTAAGTTGTTGTAAGTTGTGTTAATTATGTATAAAAGACATAATTAGATTGAAGGATGAAGGAATAAGAAAGTAGAAGTGTTAAATTTAATGCTATGCATAACCAAACCAATTTCTCTTTGGATGTGTGAAGACTATGTAAACCCCAGCTTACATCACTTGTATTAGCCATTTTAGTTGATGATTGAGGGTTGTAAATGATGTTTGAAAGATGTTTAGATGGTTTATTATGCTTAATGATTAATGGAAGAATGAATTCTTGCATGTCCATGAATATGAGAATCATTGTAAAGTTACTCATGCTTGGATAGATTTGAATGAAGTAAATCTATGATGAATTGTATTTGATAAATGATTGAACTTTAAATTATGTTTAATTGATGTAATTAGCAAGTTTTGGAAGTGATTTTAAGGTGTTTTGGTTATGGTAATGGGTTAGAATGATTGGGGAAACATTTGGAGGTGTTTTAGGTGTTGAAAAATGATGAAAAATGGGTGTTTTTAGAGGAGGACGAGTCTTACACGAGTTGTGTAAGCTCTCTAAGACTCGTGTAGCTCACAGGCATCCTAAAATATGTATTTTTTTGGTAAGGGCCAAGTTCTACACGACTCGTGTAAGTTGTACATGATTTGTGTAGACTTTAAAGATTGGTTTTAAGTGATTTTATCAATAATGTTTGAAGGTCTTATTGGATGAGTTTTGGGGCATGCAATATATCATTGGAAATCTCTTTGAGTCTAGTTTTTAATGCTTTAAGAATAATTTAATTTTAAGGTAATTTTTATAGGCAAAATTCTTTCACAATGAGCAAAGGTCTTAGAAGATAAAATGTTTTGTATTAAAAAGTGGTTAAAAAGGGATAAAATTCTACCTATAACTTGGTATACGTTGAGATCATTTTGTATGGCTAATTTATCCATAAATTATATGTTCATTATATAAGTATTTATAGATTTAAGTAGGGTATTAGTTAAACAATCTTAAGAATCCTTTACAATTGTTTAATTATGTTAAGTCATAGATTTATGTGTAAGGTGATTAGAAAGAAAGCAATGTGTTATGAATCTTTATATGAATTATTTCTTTTATTAAGTATGGATACTTTGTAATGTTATAGGTGGTGTGAAGGAAGATTTACAAGTATCACCAAGGGGTTTGGATAAAGGAAAGTCCATTGCAGGTTTGTGTTTTCCTTTTCATGATCTTATCTAAGGTCTTGAACTGATGGTCATATGTTTAAATGTTTATGCTATTCCTGTTATGAACCCGTATAGGGTCCTTAAATGATATAATTCATTTGATTGCTTGGGATAGCAAAGTAATGAGTTTATGTTATGAATGGTATAGTGTAATGCATCATTTATGCATCATATCATGCAACATCCATACATTCAAGCATGCAAAGATGTTCATGACATTACAGATAAGGTATAAGGTGGATAAAAGAAAGGAAAAGAGGTGTTATAGAAAAAGAAATGTACTGGGTCATAGAGTTAATGGATTCCTTCAAGGAATCATATAGATACAATGGCTCTTCTACAGGAGATGAGGTTCATAGAACCCTATAGTTATATTGATAAATGGCTTCCTTTGGGAGATGAGTACCTGTACCTAGAGGGACCCAGTATGAAAAGCAAATGTGCATAATATTTGAAAATGAGATAAAAGATAAAGAGTTAGAGGGAGAGTGCACAACATGATTGCATTCTCAAAGCATACATTATCATCCATAAATGGTGAAAACATAAGGAGTAATGATGATGGATGTATGGTATGAATATATATACATGTCATATACACACATGTATACAATGATTCTTTTAT
>CANYBF010162584.1:0-14482 GCA_948192965.1 Dalechampia spathulata | reverse complement strand
AATGAAGTTAGGGATTTCGGGGGTTTAGGTTAAAAGTCAATAGGTTAGAATAATTTAGGGTTATTTGATTTTAGGGTTATTTAATTTAATTTTATTTGTAAAATTATAGCCACGTCATCTAAAAAATGCCATGTCATCATTAAGTGTCAATCAAGCTTCCACGCGTGCTAGCAAGGAGAATATTCGACGAATATTCCATCCACGATTTGCCACGTATGCAATGCATGATTAGAAAACCTCCCGGTGGAACAAAATTGAAGTATAGGTATTGAAAAGAAAAAAATTAAAAATTAGTGACCTTTTTGAAAACCGTCCTAAAAACAGTGTCATTTGGTATTATGGACCCATATTATACTTATTATATCAAACACATGTAACAAAATATCAATACTATCATTCAAAAAGTTGCAAACATTAATATCAATACCAACATCAAGAGTAAGTAAAAATAAATATACTGATACAAAATAACATAAGTGAAAATGAGCATACCACCACAACACATAAATAAAGATAAACATACAAAAGTTTATGTTAATTGTTAGAAACTTGAATATCATTACATAAAGCTAAGTGTAAGCAATACTAATATCATTATGAAATTTAGATATATCAACATAAAAATAAATGTTAGTCAAAAATTAATATACCAATGTTTAAACACTAATATATTTGTCAACATTTAATTGTGTTGAGAAAAAATTTATCGATATAAATATTAGCGTTGATAAATTGTTATTGATATCAAAATTAATTATATTTATAATGATAGATTCTTTATCGTAGATAAGATGTTTATTAAGGTTTATTTGTGTTGGTAGCTAAAAAAAATAACTGCTGCGAGATAAGTTATTTTCCTTGTAATGATAATAATAATTCTAAACGAAGAAATAAAAATATGAAGTAAAAGAACATCAAATCAAGCAAAAGAAACCATGAAAAAAATAGAAGAAAGAATGAGAGAATAAATGGTGACAACGATGAAAGATGATGGTAATTGAATGGTCATAGAAACAGAAGAAGTAACAATTTTGTTGATGGTTGGAGAAGAAAAACAACAACAAAGACGAGGCAATGAAGATTGGATGGTTAGACAAATGACGCCAATGATAAGAGGCAGCAGCAATGAGGTGGTTGTAAATGAATAAAAGGCTAGGGTTTTGAAAAAGTGAAGGAAATTTCAGAATAAACATATATATATATATTATGTAAAATACCAGTAAATATATACATTAATTCAAAATTAAAATTAAAATGGAAAATTATTTAAAAATCATATAAAAACAAATTCTCCCAATTAATTCCTTTTAAATATATCTTAACATTGTTATAAGATAATTTTAAATATATTTATAAGTATTTGAAACTTAACATATATAACTTTTATACTCTTCAGATATTATTTCCAAACAACTTCCGTGACTTTATATAAATATTTACTTTTACTAACTTTGAGGATGACATGACTTCATAATATGAACTCTTATTCACCGCATTTTTTTGAAATTATATTTAAATTGTAGTTTTATGATTACTTTTGTTTTGATTGATATTCATGCAAACTTTCTTGTGGGTGGGCTTTAGCCCGGTTGATGAAAGCTCCCCGGGATGCCCTACTTTCACCCACCTAAGGGAGTAGGCATCCAAATGAGTTAAAACAGTTGATGACATCCCATAAAAATTTATTTAAATTTTTTTAATAAATGAATTAAATTCAAGTCATATAATACTTAATTTATTTAACCTAGTAAATCAATTTAATAAAAATTTTATAAATTAACTCAAAATAATTTAATTTTATATACTCTATAAATTTATAATCACATAATTTTACAAAAATATTTTTAATTTAATAAACTTACAAATATTCATAAAAATAATATTTTTATTTTTTAATAAAAATAAATGATTTATTTTATAATTTATATTTATTAGGTTTGTTTGAGGCTTTACTAAGTTCCTTTAAACTCGTGATATATCAAAAAAATTTTGAAAGTCTAGCTTGAGCTTGCTTGATTATAAATGTGTTGAATTTGAACAAGGTAAAACTCGACTTCACTTATTTGAACCCTTAATTAAGAGTAACACTTAAAATTATATCATAAGATTTTCAAAAATTTATTACAATAAAATCATATATGAATAAATTTTAGAATTTTTATGAGATCTTCTTTTAATAAGTATTATTGACCTTGAATTTCCATTTGTATATTGTATTTTTGAATGTTCTTTGATATGGCTTGGTACATGTCCCCATTATCAAACTTGAGTTATATTTAGGGGTTTAGCCTCTCACGAATGTGCTTGACATGCAGAACACATTACTTTTGACTTGTGGAAGGTGGAGCACATTATGTCATGTTCCTAATGTGTAGAGCATATTCTGCAACATGCTATGCATGTCAGGTGAAGTGCATAACATGAGTTGCTTATTTTTCATCATAATCTAATATGCATCAGATATCACTATGTCATTTTGGCACATTTAGAGTCTAATGGGTGTATGTATATTACGAGGTTTGCATAATGAAAGGTACATATAAGGGGTTCTTCCTGACGTGCAAAGCACGTTCTACAACATGTTGTGTATGTTAGGTAAATTTGGTTAATATGTTGTGCACATTACATTAAAAATCTATGAATCCCACATTGCTTACCTATTCCGGGTAACTCTCACCTCTTTCTTATAAATATAGCTTGTGCATTTATAGAAAAGAGGTGCGAAAATAAAAAATCTTGTCTAAACTTTGACAAAATCAATTCTCACTAATTCTCATGTAATTAATACTTAATTAGGTGATTAAAGATAAATTGGTTCACTAAATCCTTTGCTTAATACAAGATTAAGAGAAGTAGAACTTGCTTAACCTTTGGTGAGTTGTGGAATGTCATTTCCTTCTTTTTTTTATTATATTTTTTATTGGTTTTATGATGGTTTATGATTTGGATTATTCAGAATGCAACACTAGCATTTAGGTTATTTCATTACTTAATATGATATGTGGCAGTCCTTAACTCTCATTTTTCTTGAACTTCATTCATGATTTTTATCTAAAAATCTTGTTCTTTTTTTATGGTTTATAATATGCAGTGCATATTATAGAACATGTTATTCACATTGTCTTTTTTAGGTGACATGCTGCATACATTACATATATATTTTCATTGTTTCATGATTTTTCACTCATTTTTCAATTCAAATCAAAGTCTTCAATAGCATTGATGGTTTACAATAATCCAAATGATACAAATTCGTTATACATTGATGAAATTTCATTAATGTCATGTCTTTCGACTGCATAATATGCTCCTGTAGAATGATTATTAACTTCCTAACCAAGGAAGTCAATAATTATCCTACAAAGATTCCATACATTATGTAAATTATATATATATATATATATATATATTTCAAACATTCAATCTTAATACTATATCCAATCCACTTATCATTCCCATGTTTTACATAAACATCATAATTAAGTCATGACCTTATTAAGGTTATAAACATACATACATTATTATTTTACATATTTTTATGATTGTCATAATTTATTACTATCTTAAATATTAATACTATCAACTTAATTTAATTACTGCCAGAGTACTTAGTTTATGGAGTTGCACGAGTATTTAGAAAGATAGAAGTCTAAAAGAAACCAAAACCAAACCATTTACCAATATCTTATTGATATGTCTAGCTGTTGCCACTAACGTTCTTATTCCTCGGCTTTACTTGTTCATGCGTTTATCAATTGACAAACGCTGAGCATAAAACTCAGTGGTACTAGTACAATAATATCATATATCATATCTAACAATTTAGAAAATCTCATAATTGAAAAATAACATATAATCTTCATTTGATTAATCATAAAACATATCTATCTTAATATCATATTATCATTTATTATATGTCATTATCATTAATATACTTATTTATCACTATTCATGATCTTATTTAACTATATTAACATGTGCATATACATATATATATCCATTTTACCATAATATTGTGATATATCATCACTAAATATCATATATATATCCTTTTACCATAATCATTCAACATTTTTCTTATATAAATTCACTTCTTTTTCTCCTTATTTCACCATGTCATGCTTTGTCATGTTTCATGTTTAATGTATTATGTTCATGTCATGATTAATATATGATAACATATCATAATTGATTTTATAATGCCATTGCATTATTATATCATCACCTCCTTGATCATCTAATGATCTAGGACATTCAAATCAACTAGCACAAACCTGGATTGTCCTTTCCTTTGTTTAAATCCTTTGTTGGTATTACCTAATCATAATGCAATGTTCATCCTATCACACCTAGCCCATACCTGGAGTAACATGCTCCCGTAGCATAAACAATGATTCCCCGTAAGGAAACCATCACTTACACTATAAGGGATACAATTCTACCTTATACTCTATATTAAAAGTCGTATGGGTACACACTCTTGTATTAGGTGGGGTAAAGGAATTCACAGCGTGATGTTCATTATTAGCCTGTTAACATACCCTGGATATCTTTCATGCATTCATACAAGGAACTAGTTCATGTCATCATAGTATGAAAACATCTAACGTATATATATACATCATTAACCAATTCTTACATTGTCTCATATACATTTACAGGACTATTCTCTTCAGGGATTACACCACACAAATACAAGAACAACAACTACTACTGCCACTATAATCAATAAAGAACTACATTAACAAAACAGACAAGAGTATGCCCCTACAGTCCAGTACCACTTTGAGAAGGGAATTTCTCTGCTGACACCAAAGATCACTACTGTGGTAGCTCTCCCGAGGACTCAGTACCTACATTCATAAATGACAAATGCTGAGTATAAAACTTAGTGGTGCTAGAAAACACATACATGTACATACACATCATAGATATACTTAACTATAAATAAGATCAAGCTATCCACATTCACAGTCAACCCAATGGCATTAAACATCATCACATCATAGCATTTCTTTCAACACTCATTCTCAATCAATAACACAATCATAATGCGCCATCATCCAATAAGACCATAAAGGATTGCATAAATGAATACATTGCCTTTATCAATATATGAAATGAGAATGCACTCATGCCATGCATTCTCCCTCATTCTCTCTTTTCTTTCTATTCCCTCTTCTTTTCCTGTATAAATGTGCACATTTCCTTTCCATACTGGGTCCCTGTAGGTACCGATACTCATCTCCTAAAAGAGGGCATTTAACTATATGGTTCTATGAACCCATTTCTTTACTGTAGGTCTCAAGATTCATCTCCCATAGGGAAGGCATTAAACTGTATGATTCCTCAAGGGAATCTATCATCTGTATGACCTAGTATGTTTAGAGCATATAGCTCTACTATCATCTCTCTCTTTTCCTTTCTTTTTCTCTTTTTTTTCCCCCTTATACTTCTGGATGCATGCCACGATTATGCATGTATGATTCATGACATGTTATGTCCATAATGCTTCATATACATGTACCATGCTCATCATAGAAAAAATAAACTATATACAATCATGGAAGCATAACACATCATCCCTCCGGACCCTACTTAGGTCTTAAGATAAGAAAAGAAGCAAACATCACAACTAGCATAAACCTGTAGCAACACAACACCTAGTGTATGCTCGTAATTCAATTGCAAAATTTCCTTTCAAGCTCTTACAACCCACTAGCAAGAAACAACTCTAAACTTTATTTTTCTAAGGGTTTTAGAAAAGATAAGGATAAAGAAAAGTGAGAAAAATCTAATGTTTATCCATTGAAAAGTCAAACTTAAGTTGCATACGGCTGTACCAAATTCGGTACGCTCGCACCAAACGACATCTACTGATACCCTATTTTTCTTGCGAGCATCGGTATGCCCATACTGCTTCAATCTGCTTGACAATCTAAATTTCTTGTGAGTGATGGTACGATCATACAGCTTAGTGCTATGCCTATACAGCCTCTAGGAACCTAATGCCACTCAACTTTCATGCCTAGTACGCTCGTACGATAACCTGTACATTTGTACCACTCTCATTCTCAACACACATGCCCTCTAAACTTACTCCCAAGGTACCTAACCTAAAACCCAACCATAATATACATTCTGTCATAACATATTCAACATAACCATCATTATTTCAAAAGTAACATTCAAACATGCCTACACACATATATCAATATAAGTCATGCACATTCATAACATCCTTATCCACCTCTTACATATCACATTCACATGCATCAAGCTTACACATTTCATTCTTATCATTCATCTATCAATTCATATGCAACAATGCTATACAACTAGGCTCGCTAATGTGGATGTGACAACTCTCTCCCCCTAACTAACCTAACTACTAGAGAATAAATAAGGATACTGCTCCTTCATAATTGACTCCCGTTCCCAAGTAGCATCCTGTCCCGTGTGATGATTCCATAATACCTTCACCAAGGGTATCTATTTATTCCGCAACTATTTCATCTCTCTGGCTAAAATCTGAATTGGCTCTTCACTATATGATAAATCAGGCTGAATCTCTATTGATTCCACTGGAATCACATGCGATGGATTTGATCTGTACCTTTGTAACATTGAGACATGAAACTTATTATGAATCTAGTCTAAGTCCTATGGTAATGCTAATCTATAAGCCAATGGTCCCACTCTCTCCAATACCTCATACGGTCCAATGAAACAAAGACTCAATTTACCCTTTTGACCAAATCTCATGATCCTCTTCCATGGAGACACTTTGAGAAACACTTTATCTCTGATGTTATACTTTATATCTCACTTCTTCAAATCCACATAAGATTTATGTCTATCAGATGCTGCTTTCAATCTGATCTTAATCAATTGTATCTGTTCTTCAACCTGTTGTACTAATTCATGACCAATTAACCTCCGTTCACCAACCTCATCCCAATGTAAATGTGTCTGACATCTTCTACCATACAAGGCCTCATACGGAGCCATCTGTATAATGGACTGGTAACTGTTATTATAGGTGAATTCAATCAATAGTAAATATCAATCCCAACTACCTTCCTATTCCAAAACACATGCACGTAACATATCCTCTAAGATCTATATCACTCTCTCTGACTGGCCATCGATATGAGGATGAAAAGCACTACTAAAATGAACTCTAGTACCCAAAGCTCTTTAGAAAGTACCCTAAAATCGTGACGTAAATTGTGGGTCTCTATCTGACACAATAGAGGATGGAATCCCATGTAATAGGACAATCTCATCTATATATAATCCTTCTAATCTCTCCAAACTATAATCCATATGTACAAGTAAGAAGTGTGTTGTCTTCGTTAATCTATCCACTATTACCCATACGACATCGTGCTTAGCTTACATCATTGGTAGCCTTGTGATGAAATCCATTATGATATGATCCCATTTCCATTCTGGTATTGGTAACAGACTAAGTAACCCTATTGGCATTTGATGTTCCGCTTTTACCCGTTGACATATCAAACACTTAGTAATGTAATCCGCTATGTCATTCTTTATACCAACCTACCAGTAATGTTGTTTCAAATCTCTATACATCTTCATACTTCCTGGGTGATATGAATACGTTGAACTGTGACCTTCTTCTACAATCTACCTCTTTAGTTCATCATCTATAGGAATATACAGTCGTGTCCCATGTCTCAAGTTACCATCATCATCCAAAGTAAAAGGTACAGTTTTACCCATCCAAACTTTTTGCAACTGCTTTTGATACTCCTCGTCTGCGCTTCTCTAAATCTATTCCATCAATATTGGTTTCACTTGCAACTGTAACTATGCCAGAATGCAATCATATTACATCATCAATGAAGCATGTAAATGTCACATCTCCCATACTAACATCAAAAGGGATTATTTCAACCCGATAACTATCTTTCGGCTCAATGCATCTGTTACTGAGTTAGCTTTTCCTGGGTTGTAATCAATCACACGGTCAAAATCCTTAATTAACTTAATCTAACATCACCATCTCAAGTTCAGTTCCTTCTATGTACCTAAATATTTCAGACTCTTGTGATCTGTGTACATGTAGCATAATTCCCCATACAAGTAATGTCGCTAAATCTTCAGAGCAAAGACAATGGCTGTTAATTCTAAATCATGTGTAGGGTAGTTCTTCTCGTGTAGATTTAACTATCATGAAGCATAAGTAATTACTTTCTGATCTTGCATAAGAACACACCCCAGGCCATTAAGCGAAGCATCACTATAAATCATAAATTCCTTACCTAGTATGGGTAAAGTCAAGACTGAAGCTTGAGTCAAGCATTCCTTCAATCTGTCAAAACTCCTCTGGCATTCATCCATCCAAACAAAAGGAACATCCTTCCATAATAGCATCATCAATGGCATAGCAATTATCAAGAAGCCTTTCATAAATTTTTTGTAATACCTGGCTAACCCCTAGAAAACTATGGAACTCACTGACATTCCGTGGAGTCGGCCAATTAAGTACAGCTTCTATCTTGTTTGAATCCACTCTAATCCTATCAGTTGAAATCATATGTCCCAGAAATGCCACATGTTTTAGCCAAAAGTCACATTTGGACAGTTTACCATACAACTATTTTTCCTGCAGTCATTGCAACACCAATCGTAGATGTTTATCGTGCTCTTCCTGAGTCTTTGAATACACTAAGATATCATCAATGAACACTAAAATAAATTGATCCAGATAATCTATGAAAACCATATTCATTAGCACCATAAATGTTGTAGGTGCATTCATCAACCCAAATGGCATCACTAGGAACTCGTAGTGCCTATAGCGAGTTCTGAAAGTTATCTTCACTATGCTACCCTCTTTCACTCAAAGCTAGTAATATCCTGATCTTAAGTCAATCTTTAAGAACACTATGGAATCCTTAAGTTGGTCAAACAAGTCATCAATACGCGACAAGGGATATCTATTCTTGATTGTCACCTTGTTCAATTGTCTGTAGTCGATACACATCCTCATCATGCCATCCTTCTTATTCACAAATAGTACAAGTGTGCCCCATGGTGAAACACTAGGTCTAATGAAACCCTTATCTAACAATTCTTGCAACTGTATCATCAGCTCTTTCAACTCCATTGGTGCCATGCGATAAGGTGTCATGGAGATAGGCTCAGAACTCAGTAACACCTCTATCTCAAACTCTACTTCCCTTTCCGGTGGTAACTCTGGCAATTCCTTTGGAAACATATTAGGGAAGTCACACACTTTCGAAATCTCTGCCAACTATACCCCCCTCTGTCTCACATCTGTCACATGTGCCAGTATCGCATCACAACCCTGTAATAATAGTTTTTACGATGTCACAGCTGAAATCAGCCTAGCGGTCACTGACGACACATTACCCCTTATCAATATTGTGGAGTGCTCTAAATGCTAAAGAGTCACTGTCTTTTGCTTACAATCGATCACTGCTCTATACTTTGCTAACCAATCCATGCCCAATATTATGTCATACTCACAGAAAGGCATCTTCACTAGGTCAGCTAGGAAACATACATCATGAATGAGCAAAGGGCATTATCTATACACTCTATCAACTATCATATCTCTTTCTAGTGGACTCGATACAACTATCTCATAGCCTAACCCCTCATATAATATATCAAGCAAATGGGTGAATCCTGCATTAATGTAAGAGTATGAAGAACCTAGATCAAACAAAATAACCTACCATGATTAGAGATAAGAACATTACCAATCACCATATCAGAGGCATACTGATCATCATGTTGCACTAAGTTATATACCCTGGCAGGAGCCCCAACAGTTTGATTCACTAACCCTTAACTGGTTCCACGACCTCCTCCATTATGGTCTCTACCTCTACCTCTACCTCTCTCTGAACTCTGGGAACCTCTTGAACTAGATCTAAGCATCGGACTCTGCTGGTAGGATCCACCTTCAAAAATAGTATGCACCGGCATATCATACCATACTGGACACTCTCTAGCATAGTGACTAACACCACCACACTGATAACACAAGTCTGTACCCATATGGCAAGCTCCATGATGCGCTCAACCGCATGTACAATATAAACTTGATCTCGTGCCTTTACTACCACTGTGGAATGTAGATCTCCCACTCTGTGTATGTCGGGGTGGCAAGGATCTAACATCAATTGATCGTGGGGGAAAGGAACCTTTGCCCCTCTTCTAGAATCTAGATGAAGAACTCAACCCCCTGAACAGTCTCCTCAAGGATTCAGAACGGGCACTCTCCTCTTGCATCATACGCTCTTGGTTTAGTGCATTAGCCATCAAAGCTAAGAAATCTTTGTAAATAAAACCCTGAACCAATGCTCTAATCCATAGATTCAAACCTTATTTGAATCTCTTGCATCTCTCCTGACCAAAAGTCAAAATGTTGGTCGCATAATAAGCCAACCGTGTAAATTCCCTTTCATACTGTGTAACTGACATATTCCCCTACTTCAAGCTAAGGAAGTCATGTAGTTTCTAATCTGTATAAGCAACAGGCATATATTTCTGATAAAATCCCCTTTGAAAGTCATCCCATGTCAGCACTGGAGGATCTGCCATACTCTGGGGAATGGTCTTCAACCATTCATATGCACCATCTTGCAATAAAGAAATAGTATACTCAAACTTTGCTACCTTGGGACATTTTAGTTAACGTAGAACCCTCTATCTCCACTCTAGCCACATCTCTGCAATATACGGATCAGTCATCTTAACAAAATCTGTGGCTCCATAAGATCTCAGCTTCTTAAAGTCCATCTTATACTACTCTCTTGGCTCTATTGGAGGTGGAGCTGAAGTTACAGGTAAAGCCTGGCCCTGTGTCTATAAGTAATGAAGAAACTGGGTAAATTGAGTTGCCATAGGGTCTACAGCTGAAGCATATACCTGAGGCACCCTCTCATTTGGTTCCCCTTATCCTTCGTGTCTTGGCTGCCTCTCCATTCTTTCTCTTATATCTGACGTACTCTCTTAGGGATTCAAGTTAGCCCCACCTTCCTCACTGATAATTATGGCTCGGTCTGTCATTAAACCTAATCTGTGACACATAAACATAAATCGTAATGGTAAGCAGTAATAAGGACCTCCTCGTATGTAGCTTATTAATCATAAGCAGTAGTCCTAACAAGCAGAAAAATCATACATCAAGCTAAACCATAGCTCTGATACCACTATAACATGTCATACCCAGCCCATACATGGAGTAACATGCTCCCATAGCATAAACAATGATTCCCCATAAGGAAATCGTCACTTACACTACAAGGGATACAATCCTACCTTATACTCTATATTAAAAGTCGTATAGGTACACACTCTTGTATTAGGTGGTGTAAAGGAATTTGCAATATGATGTTCATTATTAGCTTGTTAACATACCCTGGATATCTTTCATGCATTCATACAAGGAACTAGTTCATGCTATCATAGTATGAAAACATCTGACATATATATATACATCATTAACCAATTCTTACATTGTCTTGTATACATTTATAGGACTATTCCCTTCAGGGATTACACCACACAAATACAAGAGCAACTACTACTACTGCTATTATAATCAATAAAGAACTACATCAACAAAATAGACAGAAGTATGCCCCTACAGTCCAGTACCACTTCGAGAAGGGAATTTCTCTGCTGACACCAAAGATCGCTACTTTGATCGCTCTCCCGAGGACTCAGTACCTACGTTCATCAAATGATAAATGCTGAGTATAAAACTTAGTGGTGCTAGAAAACACACACACATCGTAGATATACTTAACTATAAATAAGATCAAGCTATCCATATTCACAGTCAAGCCAATAGCATTAAACATCATCACATCATATCATTCCTTTCAACACTCATTCTCAATCAATAACATAATCATAATGCGCCATCATCCAATAAGAACATAAAGGATTGTATAAATGAATACATTGCCTTTATCAATATATTAAATGAGAATGCACTCATGCCATGCATTCTCCCTCATTCTCTCTTTTCTTTCCATTCCCTCTTCTTTTCCTGTATAAATATGTATATTTCCTTTCCATACTAGGTCCTTGTAGGTACCGGTACTCATCTCCCAAAGGAGGGCATTTAACTGTGTGGTTCTATGAACCCATTTCTTTACTGTAGGTCTCGAGACTCATCTCCTATAGAGAAGGCATTAAACTGTATGATTCCTCAAAGGAATCCATCATCTATATAACCCAGTATGTTTAGAGCATATAGCTCTACTATCATCTCTCTCTTTTCCTTTCTTTTTCTCTTTCTTTTCCTCCTTATACTTCTGGATGCATGCCATGATTATGCATGTATGATTCATGACATGTTATATCCATAATGCTTTATATACATGTACTATGCTCATCATAGAAAAACATAAACTATATACAATCATGGAAGAATAACACATCATCCCTCCGAACCTTACTTAGGTCCTAAGACAAGAAAAGAAGTAAACATCACAATTAGCACAAACCTGTAGCAACACAACACCTAGCGTATACTCGTAATTCGATTGCTAAACTTCCTCTTGAAGCTCTTACATCCCACTAGCAAGAAACAACTCTAAACTCTATTTTTCTAAGGGTTTTAAGAAAGATAAGGATAAAGAAAAGTGAGAAAAAGCTAATGTTTATGTCACGTCTTCCAGCTGCGTAACATGCTCCCGTAGAATGATTATTAATTTTCTAATTAAGAAAATTAATAATTATCTTACAAAGGAATTCATACAATCCGTAAAAAAAAATTTTATATATTACCGAATATTAAGATGCATTTTACAATCATTCAAACTATTCATTATTTGGCATTACACACTCTATTTATAACATACACACATTTATCATTTTACATTTATTTAATATTACCAAACTAACTTATTTGACTGCCATAGTTCTTCATATAACTAGTTGCATGATAATTTATAACGATAAAAGTCCATAAAACACTTAAAACAATTACCAACAAATTGTTGATATGTCCAGCCATTTTATTAAGGTTCTGTTACTGCAACCTTGCTTGATCCTACGTTTATCAATTGACAAACGCTGAGAATAAACTTAGTGGTGCTAGTTAAAAATTATGAAACATTTACATGTCATAAAATGATGATGCCAGGTAATTATTATATTTAACATGCCAAATAACACACTTATTTGATCTTTATAAAATGTCATGGAAATATATGCAACACGACGATGATCACTTTCAAATCAGAATTATTATTCAAGTACAATTGCTTTTATTCATCATATAATGAAATTCAATCTTATTATATTGTATGACATGAATTATGATTAATGCGTATATAAGAATGCATTTATGCTATGCATTCTCCTTCTTAATCCTCATTTATCATTTTCATAAATGTGCATTTACTAGGTCTTTCATTTTTCTATACCTTTATTTTGGAACAATATGAGCTCATTTAATTCAATCCCATTTCATTTATCTCATGATAAAATATTCTTTAATTCCCGTAGGAATTCATATCATATTGCTCAGCATGATCATTTCACCTTGACTCATATCACGTTATAATTATTTTCTCCTTATGTCACCATGTAATGCTATGTCATGTAATGATAAGTGCTTATGTTCATGATAAATATAAATGTCTATTTAAATTAAATTATTATAATACTATTGCATTACTCAACTTTCATCCCTTTTATCATTTCATGATCGAGGACTTTATATAATCTAGCACAAACTTGGTACGTCTTTTCCTTTGTTAATATCCCTCGATGATACGTGAATATTTTCCACCAAATTACCTATTTCACAACCAATATTAATCTTTTATTAGAATTTTAGTTTATTCTATTATTATAGTTATCATTACTTATATTTCTAAAAATATTCAATAACGGTTATAAATCATCTCCAACATAACTTATTTAATTCATAAATTATTCTATTTTACTTACTCCAGCATTAATATAACTTCTTCATTTCATAAATATACTTTAAAATTAAAAACACCAAATTTTGTAATTGATCAAAAAACCTTACGCTATACTTTACCTTTTATAAAATACCCATATAAAAACAATTATCTTTCAAAAGCATTTTTTTAAATAACTCATTAATTATTTAACGTACATTCTAATATGTCGTAAATAAAGAATTACATAATTACCTAAACTTATTTCTAAAATTTATTCCATAAATTCACTTGTACTATTCTTACCATAGAATCCATTTTCTAATTAAAAGTTAAATTATTCACAAAGAAAACTTTATTCTTTTTATTAATTAGAACTAAAAAAATATTTTAGAAAACACTATTATGCTTAACATATGTATACAATTCTACTTAATAGCATGTAAATTCAATAATTTAACATAAAACTATTTATATATACATATGTGTATATATATATATATATATATATATATATATATATATATATATATATATATATATATATATAT
>CANYBF010162556.1:0-10428 GCA_948192965.1 Dalechampia spathulata | reverse complement strand
ATCAGCAAAGATGTACAGGGCTTCGTTGGAGGTCAGGTGATGAGACTGAAGATCAAGAGCATGATCTTGCAATCTGTAGACCAGTTGGTGGTGCACAGTAGCAGCAATGGAGTCAGAGACCTGTTCTGCACCTGTGATCTAGACCTGTAGCTTCGGCATATGTGAAAGATACGGATCATTAAGAGAAATATTATAATTGGGGAAAAAGGTTAGTACAACGCTGCCCGAGTTGAGAGTCGAGGCAATAGTCCCTATTACGGCATCTTCGAAGTGTAGGTAGCGAGTATCTAACAGTGAAAGTCGAGCTACTACACCAAGACCTTTCCTTCCATGGTATGAAAGGACGAGTCTGATAGCACCTAGATGGAGGTGCGTATACTGTTGCTTCTTCCATTCAGAGATCAACGGCTGTGGGATCTCGATGGTGATGTACTGTTTAGAGGTTGCGGCTCGGAGAGTGCTTTGTGCCAAGTTGGAAGATTGTACATACTCTTTTACACAGGGGGACTTTTTAGACAGTATTTTCTTTACAGACGTAACAAGACCAGAATTGGTTTTAGTATAGACAGAATAAGGATTAGCCAGTGGGGCTATGGTAGAGCTTATTTTAGCGTCGTCTGGTAAATAAGAAATCTCTACTAGGTTATCTATTTTATCTTTAATAGAAGATCGACAAGATGAAGGAATAGAAAGAGCAGAAGTTTGGATAATAGGAGTAGAAAGAGCTTCAGAAACAGAAGTATCCATGATTTAAGAAACTATGCTTTCAAACCTGAAATAGTATTTTGAAAGGATTGGATTAAAATTGGTCGAGTGGCTATCTCCAATAATGTTTATGTGATGTTAGCCCTCCCATTTAATTTTCCATGATCAAATAAAAATAATTTTACCTAAAATTATTTTTATGAAAATGAATTTTCACGATCTGACTCGTATAAATTCACATGATTATTGCCAAATAATTAACCAGATTTTGACTCTTGGTTTGTGCTTTCATATAGCATTGGACTAGTCAAATAAATCTTAAATTCATTTGCTACTAATGAATTTACTTGTTTATTTTTCATAATATTCCATCGTGCATTTTGGTTTGTGCAACCCGAGGTGGAATAGTACTTGAGAAGGAGGGGGATGTTACTTAACGTCCCAAAATATGTATACGAGGATATTTTTGTAATAGGATAGAATTATTCATGCTTTGTAATAATTCCCCTAATATCCCTCATGTATCCCCTAATTCCTCGATCCCTTTCACCGGCCATTATTATTTTTGCTCGTGGATGGATTTATATTTGCCTAAATATATGTCATCTATGTCACATGCCATGTCACATGCCACATCACACACTACTATACTATACCATGCATATGCCATGCCATAACACACCGTATTTTGTATGCTTATACGTATCAACATGCCAATACAATTCAATACGCCAATACGCAATACAATACGTAACTCACCATTTGCCATATTATATGCTATGCATATATATGCCATTTCACATGTCATTATGCTATAATGTCATGCCATGTCACATGTTATATACCATGTCACACCGTATGACATACGCATCACTATGCCATGTCATGCATATGTCATGCCATTACACACATATATTGTTATGTCATATCATGCATATGATACGTTATTCATCTCATATGTCATGCATATGATATGTCATGCACATGATATGCCATTCACTTTACATATCATGCATATGGTATGTTATTCATTATGCCATGTCATACATATGCCATGTCATTTCATACATACACACTATGTCATGTCATGCATATGCCATGCCATACATCATTCCACATGTCATGCATGTGATATGTCACTCGCCTCACATACCACACATATGTCATGTCATATATCATGCATATGATATGTATCCATTTCATATGCAATGCATATGGTATGTTATCCACGCCACATGTCATACGTATGCCATGTTTTGCATCATCCTACATATCATGTACATAATATGCCATTCATTTCACATGCCATACATATATCATGTCATCTATCTTGTATGTCATGCATATGCCATGCATACATCATACATTTTATAATGCCAATACGATCCAAAAACGCTAAATGTACTATGCTATATGTACTATTTACCATGTTATATGCTTATATATCATGTTAAGTTGCCATATCATGCATATGATATGTCATTCACGCTCACATGTCATGCATATGCCATGTTATTTTATTGCTATTTCACATGCCATGTATATGCCATGCCATCCAAATGTCATATAGCATTATATGCCATTCTACGTGCAATCTTGTAATGCCAAATCGCACGTCACACTGTGTGCTTACATTTACGCTTGTATGCTTGCCTACTTAGAACAATTAATCCCAATTTTAATGGTAAAATCAATTTTGGAAAATCATAGAATAGATCTCCACCACCCGAACCCAATCTCTGAAGGGTTGAACTAGCACTCATGTTATGGGTCGGTTGGACCAATCCGGAACCATCCGGTGGTGACTCCCTTGTAACTCTTTCAAGTCTGTATCATTCTCTGAGGGAACCCCTCAAGAAGACTGCACTTTCACTCCAAGTGTGGTCTTTGGTCCGTGAGCATCGCAAGCCTCGCTCTGGGCTCTAGCAGAAATCGGGTGCTCACAATTGTTGCTCCTCTCAACTGATCAAATAAATCATCTATCCGAGGTAATGGATAACGATTCTTAATTGTCACCCGGTTCAACTGATGATAATTAATACAAAGCCTCATTGACCCATCCTTCTTCTTACCAAACAGAACTGGCGCTCCCCACGATGAAACACTCGATCGAATAAACCCCTTTTCTAATAACTCCTGCAACTGCTATTTCAATTCCCTTAACCCCGTAGAAGCTATCCAATAAGGATTAATCAAAATTGGCTATGTTCCTTGCAACACCTCAATCTCAAATTCCACTTCTTTGCTCGGTGGTAACCCCGATAACTCATCTAGAAATACATCCAAAAATTCATAAATTATGGGTATCCTCACTATTGATGTCGCCTGACTCCATGTATCAACTACATGAGCTAAAATAGCTTCACAACCCTGTGCTAACAATCTCTGTGCAACGGTAACAGATATCAAACTATACTACACTGATTGTCTAATGCCCTGAATGCATACTGTAGCATAAGTCGGATGCTGAAAAGTTACCTTCTTCCTCTGACAATCCATTACTACTAATACTGTGATAACCATTCCATCCTTAAAATGACATCATACTCTGCAAACGGCATCTCTATCAAATCTGACAGAAAAAGGTACTCCTCCATCACTAATGGATACTACCGAAATACTCGGTTTACTATGGCCACCTTGCTTAACGGGCTGGACACTAAGACATCATACCCTAGACCCTCACTTGTGATATATAATAGACATACAATACGTGTATTGATGTAAGAATGCGATGATCTAGGGTCAAATAACACCAGCATATCATGATTGAGTATAAGAAAATTATCGAGTACCACATTTGCTGCCTGTGCTTCCTCCCTCTGCCTCAGACTGTATACCCGAGCTGGCACTCCCCCGGGTTGATTCACTGAGCTCTAACTATTATTCCTGCCACTTCCATTTGGACCTCTACCTCGACCTCGACTATTAAAATAAAAAACTCTCGAAGATAATCTAGTTATATGTTATGGCTGATAGGATCCACCTTCAGCAACAATATGCACTGGTGTCATTCTGATGCTAGGACAATCTCAAGCATAGTGTCTTACTCCTCCGCATCGAAAACATGTAACTAACCTTCCTATGCATACCCCTATATGTCCCATCTGTAATGATGACACTGTTATGGTCTCACTCTAGAACCACTATAAGTAGAAGATGTAGTCCTCTGCTGCTGATGGGGTGGGTGCTGCTGGTCTAAAATTAGAGGATCATGGTATAAAAGACCATCTAAATTTGCCCCTTTTTTGGGAGCTAGAAGCAGAATTAGCACTCTGTATTGATCTCCTGACCTACCTTGCCTTCAACTCATCCTCTTCTAATATTGTGCGCTCCTGAACTAATGCATCAGCTATCAAGGCAAAGAAATCATCATAGTGGAATTCTTGTACTAACATCCTTATTCGAGGCCTCAAACCCTACTCAAATTGCTTGCATCTTTCTCTTCCTATAGCTAGAAGGCCGGTGGCATAATATGCAAGACGTGTAAACTCCCGCTCATACTCTACAACTGTCATACTGCCCTATTTCAACCCAAGGAATTCCTGCAGTTTCTGATCAATGTACACTATTGGGACATACTTCTGTCGGAATTCTCATTGAAAATCTACCCAATTAAGTACCGGTGGCTCAACTAGACCCCGAGGAACTATTTTTCATCACTCGTATGCTCCATCTTGCAGCAAAGAGATGGTGTACTCAAATTTCATCACATCTGTGTAGTCCATCTGTTTAATAGCCTATCTAGTGTGCTCCAGCCACATTTTTGCTACATATGGATCTGTCATCCCTAAAAAAATCTGTTGCCCTAGCTACCCTGAGCTTCTTGAAATCTTTCTTACCCCACTCTCTCTGTGCACCTAGAAGTGGAGCTATCATTCTTGGTGTAGCTTGCCCCTGAAATGCTCGAAGAAACTGAGCAACTAATGGATCTACCCCTACCTCTACGAGCTGTTCTACAGGTGGAACTCTTTCTTCTGTATCCTCTGGTTCCATACCTCCCGGTCCGACACTAGCTCTATTACCTACTATTGATACCCCTTCCTGAGGATTAAAATTCTTGCCACCTTCTTCTTCTAGAATCACGGCCCTGTCACTCATAAGGAAGAACTAAATAATACAAATAGCTTATGTCAATAGTGAGGACTAGCAAAACTCCTCGCTAAGCAAGTTATCAATTTTGGCAGTAAACATAACTAAATCGAGCTAAACCATAGCTCTAATACCACAAAACATATCACACCTCCTAATGAGACATGTCCCATAATGAATTCTGAAACTCCTCACTAAAGCCCCATAATTCCATCACAAGGGAAAAATCACAAGAAAATGACATCATCATAGAGCATACATAGCATAGTCAAAATAAATTCCTAAAGAAACATCATGCATAAAAATACCAAGAAAAAAATGAAACAATATTTTGTTAAACATAACGCACAACTGTATAAATATTGCTACAATCATCCCAGTGGTATCAAAATGCAGTAAGTAATACAACATAAAATGGTACTACTTCCAAAAATGAGAAGAGGCATTAGATTGCATACATAATGCCCGGAGGAATCCGTCTACAGTGTCCTAGTCTGCTATTGTGTGAACCGCACTGCCAACCAATTCTACTACCCTCGTCTAACATCAGAAGTGCTCGGACCTGTGTTCATCAAATGATAAACGCTGAGTAAAACTCAATGGCACGAAAGAAAATGAATGCAACAATCAATAATATTGAATCATAAGGAATATCAAAATAATAAACCAAATAAAGATTCTTGTATAAAATAGGTAATCAGATGTCAATCATCAATTATTCCAAGCATATAACAAGCATAATTAATAACATGTGCACATATTGGTATCCTGTACATAGGCATCATCATAAATATTCATTTTAGCACAGCGCACAATTTAACTCCCTGTATTGTCTTATTTACTTGAATATAAATTCAAAGTCCTTTATCTCACCATATCATAGCACCTGAATTCAATTCCGAGTTCCATTCATAGCATCATGAATACTCATATTTCTCCATATAGCTATAACTTTTCATTCCAGCTTGGTATGAAGTTGGGCAAGGTAAAATATGAAATGAATTTATGAGAATGCAATGTATTGCACTCTCCCTCTAAACGCAACTTTGCTTAGCGTTTCATCATAATTAATCAATAACGCTACTATACTTAGCATTTTCTGGAATAAAACTGTACTCAGCATTCAATAATATTCAATATAAGTGACTGTACTCAGCATATGGGGAAGCGACTGTACTCAGCTTTCATATATACATATATCTTAACACACAACTATATCTCAGCATACAAATCAACCTTACTTTTCCATCCTTATAATGCCATGTAGTGATGTTATGGAATGCTAATGAATTATGTATGAATAAATATGATTTTATGATATGATGCATTAAAATGTTAGAGTGCATATCATATTAATTCCCATAATTTCTAGATCATACAACTCAATACTCATCATGAAGTGCATGTGTAATATCATCTCAGACTTAATTTATAAGTCAAGTGTGGTTAGCATTGACCTTCGGTTGCTTTTCCTTTATCTACTCGTCTAGGGGACACATGAATAGGCTCCTCAGTAGATCCTATAACAATCATATGCATTTAAACTTAGTGGCATGCTCATATGGTTTAATCATTTACCATTCATACATATCATGCTAAATAATTACAAAATGTGCACCATACAATAATTATCTTCATTAATCCATACTTAAGAATTGCATACAAAAGAAAGTATCATCAAGTCATCATCTAGGAAATAAACAAAGGATAAATGACATCTAACATATTTTTTTAAAATACTCAACCTATTACTACTTATGTCGTAATATTATACTATTCATAAGGTTAAATTATGAATATAATAGATTCATAACATTGCAAAATTTTACATAACTTACCTCTAATTATTTTTAAAGTTTGCTACAATGCATGTTGACCATTGCTCAAAGAAATAGTTATTAACAATTAGTATGACTAGAATAAGCATGAATTGAAACACATTATTTTCTATTGTTGTAAGACAACCTTAATTACTAATTAAATGGT
Source organism: Dalechampia spathulata (assembly GCA_948192965.1). Classification (NCBI taxonomy): domain Eukaryota; kingdom Viridiplantae; phylum Streptophyta; class Magnoliopsida; order Malpighiales; family Euphorbiaceae; genus Dalechampia; species Dalechampia spathulata. Next base: position 3,645 of record CANYBF010162556.1, on the reverse strand, counting down.
CATATGAATATCTTACCATAACACTAGGTTATGAATTTATGTGTATGAAAAGTTTAAATATAAGTTTTTACATAAATCATATTGAGAATTATTCAATATGGCACGGAAATAATGAATATAGAATGTTCACATCATATAGTTCACTTTATGGTCAAACATAGATGTAACTTAATGTGGAGCTTGGCAATGTGGCGATTAGTTATTCTTTATGATATAAAATTACCATTCAAATGGTTGCAATGTGACTCTATCCAATATGACATGCTAAGGTTTGCGCAAAACTCACTCAAGCTTAAAAAAAGAAAATTACATGTTATAATAATGAACATATAATTCCTGCCACAGGTAGTATATATATACTTTAGGCAAATTGATTCACCTATAAATCTACATCAACAATGCATGAAAAGATGCCAAAATATTAGCCATATGTCATGCTACTATATCACGTCATATGTCATTATACCATGTCATGCTTATGCCATGTCACATGCCACATCACACACATATCATTATACCATGTCATGTCATTATACTATGTCATCACTTCACATGCCATACATATGTCATATTATATCGTACTTATGTCATATATCCTTATATGCCATACTATACTTTACCATATTATGTTATGTTATGCTTATCACTATAACATATCACACTACATGCTTACTGTTACGCTCTTGCTTGCTCACCTGCTTAGGATAATTAATCTAAATAAAATAGTAAAATAAAACTTGAAAACTCTAAGAAAATAGATTTTCACCACCTAAACCCATCTCTAAAGGGTTTAACTTAGTACTCATGCTATGAGTCAATTGAACTAAATCTAAAACCATCTTGTGGTAATTCCAAACTTACAACTCTTTCAAGTCCATATCATTCCTTAAAATAGCCTATCAAGAATACCACACTTTTGCTCCAAGAAAGCTTTCGATGTTGTCTATCATAATCTTTGCTCTAAGTCGTCGTAGTAAAAGCCCCACCTATAGTGGTATTAGAAGTTCCCTTGCATTTTCATAACATTTTCATGATTCGGCTCGTGTTAATTACATTTTAATAAATGTTGCTGATACATTCAGTGGACCTTGATCTTTGATTCATATCATCTCATGGTATTGGATTGATCAATCACGTTCTAAAATCCTCTTTGTTACCTAACATTGTTTGTTTGCATTTTTGATTATGCATTTTAGCTTATATTGTCCGAGGTCCCTATCTTGTCTTTTCTCAAGTGAAGTGGAGGAAATATCACTTGATATCTTATTTTTGTATTATTAAAGATTCTTTATAATTGAATAGCTTTTATTTTATTCCCCTCACATGTATGTCTCGCTATATTTTGCATGTATTCCCTCTATCTCTCTTATCCCTTTCTATAGGCTATTATTTTATTATTTTTGTTAGACTCACTACTTTGGATTTTAATGATTAACAAATCAATTTAAGTTAATTTAAATGAAAAATGGTAAAATATGATTGGTACGGGTGTATCAGTCTAGGTACGGGAATACCAATATTTGATTGATGCATTGTACGGCCATACAGGTTGGTCATACCACTTTTTAAAATTGGTAGAAGCCTTGGTGAGGGTGTACCACTTTAGGTGTATGGCTGTACAATAACGACTACTTAAATTTGGATTTGGAACTTATAGAGTAGTATGGGTGTATGGATTTATGTACGACCGTACATGTCCTTCTGCAGAAACTTTTATTTTGAATTTAAACGTTCTAATGGATCTATTTTATAATTATTGCTTTCTAATAGATCTATTCTCAGTAAAGAGTATTTATATGGTTGAGGAAAGTCTTCTTAAAGTAAGTGGCTTGAAAGAAACTTAATCATTTTCTTGATATTGATTTCATCTCTCTTTGCTTTACTTTTATTCTCTTTAAAGTTTTCTTTTACAACCCTAATTTGTTTCAATTGTTATTCTAGGTTGATAAGAGTTGATGCTTGGATATTATTATTGTATTTAAGAGTTGAATCTTGTGAGATTGATTACTATTGCAAAGGTTTGAGTGTGAGCCTTAGGTTGGATTCTTGATTGAAGAATCCATTGTTGTAATTCTGAAAGGAATTAATGGAACCCTAAGTGGAATCTTAGGAGAAGTGGATGTATGCAAGTTGAAGTGCTAAACCATTATAAATCTTGTGTTGCTCATTTGGGATTTTATTTGGTATCAAAGCTTAGTGCTCATTTATTATTAGAACTTACCTTCTAGAGCTAAAGATCAATGGTAACTCAAGGTGTTAAAAGTCAATCTTACATAAGACCACCCTTTTTTGAGAGAACTGATTATCTGTATTGGAAACATAGGATGGAAGTCTTCTTGAAGAGTGATGGAGTATATTTGTTTGACTTGATTGAGAATTATTACTCTCCTCCAACTATCATAAATGAAGGTGTTACCACTCTCAAGCTCAAAGTCACTTGGACTAGAGAAGAGTTTAAGGCAAATGTAATAAATAAGAAAACTATGAATATGCTCTATTGTGCTATAAGTAGTGAAGAGTATGGTCAAGTTTCTCATTATGTGATAACCAAGCAAATTTAATATCACGTCTTTCGGCTGCGTAACATGCTCCCGTAGAATGACTATTAATTTTCTAATCGAGAAAATTAATAATTATCCTACAAAGGATCTCAAACATACCGTAAAATTTTTTTTATCATAAATATATTACCACATACTAAGATGTATTTTACAATCATTTAACTGTTTATTATTTTACATTACACACTCTATTTATGACATACACACATTCATCATTTTACATTTGTATAATTTTGCTAATGGACTTATTTGACTGCTAGATTTCTTCATTTAAATAGTTGCATGATAATTTATAACAATAGAAGCCCGTAAAAATACTTAAAGCATTTACCAACTAAATGTTGTTATGTCCTGCCGCTTTACTAATATTCCGTTTCAGCAACCTTGCTTGATCCTACGTTTATCAATTGACAAACACAGAGTATAAACTTAATGGTGCTAGATAAAATTTAAAGCATTTGCATGTTTTAAAATGATGATGCCAAGAAATGATTATGTCTATCATGCCAAATAACAAACTTATTTAATTTTCATAACATGACATAGAAATATACAGTATTTAATACGATAATGAAAATTGATAAAATTATTATTTAAATATATTTACGTTATTTTCGATCATCATTTATCATATAACATGAATTATGAATAATGCGTTTATAAGAATGCATTTATGCTATGCATTCTCCCTCTTAATCCTCATTTATCATTTTCATTAGTGCTCATTTACTGGGTCTTCCATTCTTCTATATTTTATTTTAAAACATATGAGCTCATTTAAATTCAATCTCATTTCATTTATCTCATGATAAAATATTCTTTTATTCCTGTAGGAATTCATATCGTATTGCCCAGCATAATCATTTAACCTTGTCTCATATCGCATCATAATTATTTTCTCCTTATGTCACCATGTCATGCTATGTCATGTTATGATATATGCTTATGTTCATGATAAACATAAAATGCATAAGTAAAATAACTTATTGGAATGCTATTGCATTTACCATCTTTCATCCCTATGATCATTTAATGATCGAGGACTTATATAATCTAAGACAAACCTAGTATGTCTTTCCCTTTA
>CANYBF010162456.1:0-15575 GCA_948192965.1 Dalechampia spathulata | reverse complement strand
AGCCTTCGACTTTTTTACCTTAGGCTTATTTGAAGCCTTTGGTGATCTTCTCTTCACTTTGGCTTTTCGAGGACTTAAGATTGATTTTGGCAAACTCTTGCATTGACTCCTTCGTCGTGTCATAAGAATCCACCCTTCATCATCAAAATTACTTGAAGTTTTGCTTCCTACATCAGAACTTGACTGTAATGCCTCTTCATGAATCGCCAAGTGTTGAATGTAAAGAACTTCAATAGTTATGGGTTTAAAGGACCCAAAACTAATTTCCACCAAAGAAAATGCTTGAGGGCTCAAATCCCTAATGGTAATCATATTTGAACTTGCTTCCTCTTCATCGAAAGCAATTACACCTTGTGCTTTTAGCTCCATAATTTTATCCTTCAACACAAAGCACTTTTCCACTGGATGACCTAGCAAACAGTGGTACTTGCAGTAATTTGCATCTTTACTCTGATTGGCTTGCTCTGGATGTTTCATTGGTGGGAGCTCGATAAGTTTAGCTTCAAGTAAATAATCAAACATACTTAAAATATCAGAATCGGGGAAAGGATATTTCTTTTCTTGTCTTTCCTTCAGAGAAGTGATCTTCTTTTCTTGACTTTGGAAAGCAATATGCTTCACCTCCTTCTTCTTTCCAGCCTTAGAGTTAATCTTGATTGGAGTCGAGCTTACAGCTAATGATTGCTTATTCTCAGGCTTAACATTAGGCTTGATGGCCTTACGTACCTCCAATTTCTCCTTGCCTTTCTTCGGATCTTGTATTGGAATATTTTGGTGACCAACATCCGAAATACTGTCATACCCAGCCCATACCTGGGGTAACATGCTCCCGTAGCATAAGTATCGATCCTCCCTCAAGGAAGAACCACTGCTTATATCATAAGGGATACGTCGTCTTTAAAATCTATTAAGGTTCGTATGGGTACACGTCCCTGTATTAAGTGGTGAAAGGAAGTAACAGTGTGGTATAAATTACTAGACACATAGCACCCTGGATAACCATCATTCATTCATTCATGCAATTCATCTCTGTGTACAACTTAATTATATTATATACATACAATACCAGTCATACAATAGGGTCCATATAATTCCTATACAGGTACACCATAAAATATAAGGTAGACTACTGCCGCTAAGACTAACATAACTACTCTAAGCAAAAATGACTTGGAGTATGCCCCTGAGGTCCCATACCACTTCGAGAATAGTCTTCTCTACTGACGACCTCTATCACTGCTTCTCTGGCCACTCTCCTGAGGGCTCTGAACCTACGTTCATCAAATGATAAACACTGAGTATAAAACTCAGTGGTGCTAAGGAAACATAATTCAATACATAGGTATAACTCGATACACAGCAACTATCGTAAGCATCATATATCAAACATTTCAATTCATCGAGAACATCATCATACAGACCATCATAGTACACATTCCTAATACATGCAATGCAAATGTAACTATGCTTTACATTCTTCCTCATCCTCATTTCACTCATTCACTCTTGTTTTCCTGTAGTTGTACACATTCCTTTCACACATACTGGGTCCCTGTAGGTACTGGTACTCATCTCCTGAAGGAGAGTATATAAACATGTGGTACTTTGCACCCTTTTCCTACTGTAGGTCTTGAGACTCATCTCCCCTTAGGGAGGGCAATACTCTAAATGATTCCATTAGGAATCCCATCAATATTATTGACCCAGTATGCCCAGAGCTTTTAGCTCTACTCTCATCACTCTCTTTCCTTTTTCCTTCCTTAGCTCTATGTATGCCATACAAGTACTTATGCATGTTTAAATCATAAGCTATCCTCATTTCATCATAGATAAATGATAACATGCATCAAACATTAGCATACCAATAAGAAACGACATTCCTAGACCTTCTTTAGGTCTCAAGGCAAGAACAAACCAAACCACACATATTGCATAAACTTAGCACAAACCTAGAGTCGAACTACTTCTATCAATCTTGTCACTGTTGAGCACCACTTTAATTTATCACTCTCACACAAGCTAAAGGCCTAGAAACTTGAACTCTAATGTTTAAGAGGGTTTAGAAGGGTGAAGGGTGAAGGGTGAAAGAAAACTGAGTTAAAACACATAAAATATCTTTAAAATGGTCACATTTAAGTCGTGTATGGCCGTACGGATCCTGGTACGCCCATACCGAACTAAAACTCCTGACAAGCACATTTTCCTGTAAGGGATGGTACGCCCTTACCATATTTGGTACACCCATACGTTCTCAATCCACCTGACAAACCCAATTTCTTGTGAGTTCACGTATGGCCGGACCAGCCTTTGGTATGCCCGTATGGTCTCCAGGAGCCGAACTTCCTCAACTCCCCTATTTTGGTACACCCGTACCACCCTCAAACCTCCTTTTTCCACTCTTCCTAAGCTCATGCCCAACATACTTAACTCAAAAATCAAGTATAAACACTTCTAAACCTCCCTCACAGCATGCTAAACTAAGTGTTCGCCGCTTATACTACGGAGATACCTCAATAAGGTGGCAACACCCTCACATCCCGTCCTCATAACATAATAACACGCGTCTACAGATACAATATCACATTTCATTCATCAAGCACATAGGCAAATAAATACACATACACACATGCCCAAGCATTCATATGCATATGCATACATGTACATTCGCATACATAAGGACCAAACTACCAGGGTCTCATATGCGGGTATGACAAATACTAAGCTCCATATCGTGGGCACGAGTCACCAGTTCTTCAAAGGTACTTGGATTTATTCCTTGAAGAATGTAACGCAATCCCCAATTCATGCCCTTGATGCACATATCAATTGCAGAGGTTTTAGAAAGACAATCCTTATAGTTCAAGCTTAGATTCCTTCATCTTTAGATGTAGTCTATCACAGGCTCATCTTTCCATTGGTGATTTGCAGTTAACTCGATCATGCTGACAACGCATCGGGTACTATAGAAGCGGTTGAGGAATTCTCGCTCAAGTTGCTCCCAACTATCAATTGAACCAGCTTCAAGATCAGTGTACCAATCAAAGGCATTGCCTTTTAGAGATCGGACAAACTGCTTGATAAGTAGATCACCATAAGTGCTAACATTATTGCATGTTTCCACAAAGTGAGCAACATGCTGTCTTAGATTACCTTTGCCATCAAATTGTTGAAACTTTGGAGGTTGATAATTTGTTAGCATCTTCATAAGGTCAATCCGAGGGGTGTATGGCTTTGCATATGAGTAAGAAAGCTGCACGGATGACTCAACTTGCTCCTTGATAGCTTTCTTAATAAGCTCTTCCAGCTGAATTGTGGAGATTGGGTTGTTGGCCACCACTTGAGTGCTACTTGCAGCCTTTGTTGCTGAAGCACCTTCCTCTTTTTCTTGATTAGCCGGCTGATCAGATGCTACTTCAGCAATAGCCTTCCCAGTCACGCTTGTCAGCTTTGCGGATAAAGATGCAATTTCATCATCTTTTTCCTTGGTTTTGTTCATGAGCTCTTCTACCAATTTGGTCAAGTTGGCAACTTGTTCTTCGAGTGAAGTAGTGTTGGTCATCATCACAGACATAGTGCCACCAGGACTTTTTGGAGAAGAAACTTGTAGATTTGATTATGGAGTGAAACTTCCACCTTGACTTCCTTCCTCGTCACATGACTTTAGCAAGGATAAGAAACTGGATTCCTTTGACACTCCAATTTTTACCCCCATCTTTGGTGAAGGCGTCATTTGTTGTTGCTCATACAACTGTATGATGGACTTTATCTTTGTCGTGGTGTTGGGACTATCAGCAGCATTTAATCCACCAATTGACGGGATAGGAGTTTGGACTTGAGCAGCTCTTGAGCAAAGGTTGTACTTCCTTGGTGCCGTGGAGTCGCTCTTCTCAGATGCCATTGATTTTGAAGATTCGATTTCTTTTTCTTTTTTTTCGAAATTGGAGATGAGAGGTAGAGTTGGTCCCACCGAGCGTGCCAAAATTTGTAGTGCACAAAATCTATAAAACAAAAATGAATTGAATTAGAAATTGAGCAACAAATAATTTTGTTAATTTGAAGCGGGTTATAATCTCTAATATAAAATTCTATAACAAAGAATTTAAATCCTCCGATTCGAATTTCAAAGCAAAAACTTGATTCAAGGGCTTTTGTAGCTTGATCTTGAATTAAACTTGATTTTTGATGAAGAACACGATTCAAGTGTTTTAGGGGCTTGATCTTGAATCAAATTTCACCTTGGAGGAAGAACACCTTGATGAACTTGATGAACACCTTGATGGACTCCTTGAACGCCTTTGATCTTGAAGAACACCTTGAGGTCTTGAAGGCTTGGAGAGCTTGTAGCTTGTGAGTTTCTTGTTGCTTCTGACTTCTGGCTTCTGGCTTCCGGCTTCCAAATGCGCGTGTTTTGGAATGAAAGGAGACCTCCTATTTATAGTGATTTGGAGTAGAAGGAATTTACAGATTTAACCTCTATCTTCATTTTAAAACAATTATCCCTTCATTTATTTATTATTTTAATAGTATTTATCTTACTATTAAAATAATTTAATTTTAGATAATAAACCAGATAATTTTGATTGGTTTAAAATCTATTCAATTTATTAGATTAATATAATTATTTAATCTAATTATTTTATAGATCAAAAATATTTATTTAATTGACCTATAAAATATATTTCATTTATTAGATTAAAATAATTATTTAATCTAATTAATTTCATAGATCAAAAAAAATATATTTGATTGATCTAGAAATTAATTTGAATTTTTTTGATATCTACAGTTAGTTCTAAAGAGTAATAAATGTTTTTTTTATACACGAGAATGACTTCAGTTTTTAGTAGGTTTGATATCATAAGACTCTTGACAATCTTAATTCTCTTGATTAAGTTATACTTGTAAAATAATAAACTTCATGATCTTGTTATATCTTTCTTTGGTTGTTAATTTAGGTATTTGATATGGATATTTGTTTATTTTTTTTTAAAAAGAAATGGATTATTAGGCCTCTATTTTATATAGTTGAGTGGAAAAAATTCTATATCATGCAATGCATAGTCTATAAAATAGTCATCCATTTGACTCTAACATGACTCATGTAAATAGTTGCATAAATCATGTATCGCTAATTTGGTAAAATAAACCATTCATTGGAACTCAACTCAACTTATGGAAATATTTATATGAATTATGTACAAATTCTATAAAATAGTCATCCATTCAACTCTAATATGACTCATTAAATTTTTATGTGGCTTGTGTAAGGTTAGAATAGTAAAAATATGTAAAAAAAAAAGAAGCTATTTAAACCAGCAATAACATGAATTTCAATTAACCAGTAATTAATAGCATTGATCAAAAAGAATTTTGATCGGTTTGTTTCAGTAAAATGATATTAATTGATTAAAAAGTGATTATTACAATCAATTAAATGGTTAAAGAAATTTAATTTAGTTCAATCAGTTAGTTAACCTTTTAATCAAACGCCGACCTACTAGTGATGATTTGATAGGGTAACTAATAAATAGATTTATAGGAAATAAATGACTTTAATTTAAAATAAATAAATAAATAAATTTATGGAATGATGAAACCAATGTAAAGAAATTAAAAATTAAACTTAACGATAATTTGAAAGATTAAAAAATAAATAGATTCATAAGGTAGAGTTATACTTAAATAATTGTTATAATGTAATAATAAAGACGAACTCATAAATTTTGGATTTCTCGAATGGATTAGTTTAATATAATCTGATTCAAATATTGTTCATTGAAATTCTTAGAATCGAAGATAAAAATAGATTGTTATGCTGACCCACTGCAGTCTTTATTGCCATCCTAATTGTTGGATGGCTACTCTAGAAATACTTGGTTTTAGATAATATTAGAGCAAGAAAAACTTGTCTGCAAGGCATATATACTTGTGAACAGGAGTTGGGCATGAAGGCATATGGGTCAGTGAGAAGCTGCTAGTTGATGTCTGACACTTTTATCACATCCAGACATTCACTCAAACGCTTTAACCCTTCTCTTCAATTCCTCATTTTGATTATTTATTATTATTAGAATTTAAAAAATATCTTTTCTTTTCAAGTAAATGATATATGAGTTATATCAATTGATGCCAGCAATAAATATAAAATTATTTGATAAATTTGTGATTTCTACCTTATTGATTGTTAATAAGGAGTGTAATTAATGCATCTTTAATTAATATGATTATGAAAAATTAGCATTCAGACATAACTTTTTATTATATTTGATAGTAAAAATTAGTTTTAAAATTTTAATATTATAATATTGAAGAAAGATAATTACGTATTTTTTCCCCACTTCTAATATAATTGTAGATCATTATTCTATTAACAAATATATAATTAATAGCTCATTAAGTTTTTAGAGTTAAATAAATAAATAAATAAATAATTTGAAGAATTGCATAATTAAAACGGAAAGGAGCAGTAATAATTTAGGAGGAAAAAGCTTTGGAAAGGAAGGAGAAAAGAAAAAGAATAAAAAAGACATCTGACAATCGTTGAGGTAAAATTTTACTTTTCTAACTTGGCATCATCTTCACTTTAAATGATGCTCTGCCCCCTCTCTTTCTTCTTCGCTTCAACCTGAAGAATCTTCACTCTCTCAAACAAAGTGTGCTGATAGAGAAAAAGAGAGAAAGAAAGTATCGTTTTTTGCACATGATAATGTCATACTCAGACCAATCTTTTTGCTGTAGCCATGCAGATGATGATTACATTGACATGGAACTTATCTCTTCTCCCAACTTGATTCGTTTCTCCATCAGCTCTCCACCACAAACCAGAGAGTTTGAGTTCCAAATGTGTTCCATCGGTAATGGCAAAGAAACCAGTGCTTCTCCTGCTGATGAACTTTTCTACAAAGGCAAACTTCTCCCTCTTCACCTTCCTCCCCGCTTGCAAATGGTTCAGACTCTCCTCCAAAGCCCCACAAGTTGTAGTGCCATTTCTTTTCTTGACGACAGTTATTCTTTTATTACGCCTACTACTACTATCACAACCCCTTTTGAACCTTGCTGCATTTCGCCTTCAGAGTCTTGCAGGGTTAGCAGTGAACATGACACGGATGAGTATTTCTTTGAATTGTCAACTGGACTTAATAGCTTCTTCGGATATAATCTTCCAACAAGCAAATCTTGGACCAAAAAGCTGAAGCAATCTTTATTGGGTCAGAAACTTAAAGCTTCGAGTAATTATCTCAAGTCTTTGTTCAACAAGTCTGGTTGTGCTGATGAGTCATGCGCTAAAGCAACGTCAAGAAATGTAGAAACAGAAGCAGTGGCTTCAAAAGGGAAGGAATATTATTTAAACAAGTATTTGAAGGTGGGGAAGAGACATCGATTTGATGAGATTGATAATGAGAGGCCATGCAGTAAGTTATCAAATTCTCTGAAAAAAAGCATCGAGAAAGAGATGGCGGCCACCGCTGAGGACAGTTTAATTCATACTACCCAACGGAGATCATTTTCTGGAGTCATTCAAAGGCATTCAAGAACTAGCAAATCAGCATCATCTACATTCTCATCTGGATCTTCTTCTTCATCTTCATCTTTCTCATTTAGTTCATCAAATGGAGGGTTTTATGATTTACAACTGCTTAAGAGAAGCATCAGCGCAAATTCAGAGATAGAGAATTCAATTGAAGGAGCCATTGCCTACTGTAAAAAGTCTCAGCAGCAGCTGTTTTGATCTAGAAGACCTATAACTACTGCAATTGATTTTGAGACATGTTCATTGCATGGTAAGGCAACGCCATTGAAATCCCATTTTGAGAAATGGGTTCTTACCGAGCTTTTTCCGTTTTCCTGGTTTCTTTTGCTTCTAATCGGAAGTCTATCTCCAGGGCCAGTGTACTTGTACTTGCACAATTTAACAAAGTCTTTCAGCAAGATAAATCCAAAAGCTTCTCTCCTCTCCTTCCATTCTTCAATTTAAGGAACAATTCAAAGTATTTGGACTATCATGCTTCATATGCCAAATCATCTAACTGTAATATGTTTTTCTTTTATATGTAATTTCATATGCTTGTAAATTTGAATTTTTTTCTCACAAGTGTCTACATTAAACTAATACATATATTATACCTCAAATCATTTATCAATTTCTACAAAATTACAATACGTACGACTTTAATATAATTATAATTGATTATTTTAATAATATTTAGTTATTAATTATTAATGCTTACCTATTTATATAGCTAAATTATTCCTTTAAAATAATGTTTAGCTACTTATTTTAAAATATTAAATATAGATATAACTTGTTAAATAAAATTGATAGTTATAATAATGATTTATTATTTTAGTAGTTATTAAGTTTTAATAGTGTTTAACTATTCATGTTTAATGTTTATCTATTGATTTAAAGTTTAGATGTTTAGTAACTGAATTTTTTAATTTAAAATAATAAAAATAAATACAAAGTATGAATTTTTAATATCTAAAAATTATAAAAATAATATATTAATAAATTAAAAAATAAATATTTAAAATACTATTATTGAAATAAAGCTATAAAGTAAATAAACTTGCATTGATTTTTGTAATCAAAATGTGATATCTAAAATGTTAAATTTTTACTACTTTTTATTTAAAACTATAAAATATGAAAACATAAGAAACTTAATTTGAAAATTTACGGTGTGGAGGAGTCCATGGAAAAATTGACAAAAGGATTAAGACATTCTTAAATTCTAGAATCCGACGATGCCATTGTAACGGTCTTATTGAACGTGATGTTAGGACACTGACCGGGCATAATAAGAAATATAACCATCTCTGCCACTATAAAATATCCTATCTGGAATTTATTAGGCCCTTTCTTTTATGGAATATAACCATCACTTGCAGGGTTAGCATTTGACACATGTCAATGAGTTTTAATTATTATGAGTAGATCACATGAGGATCTCATTCTTCCAAAGGTTCTTTTATGTAAGAATTTGAAAAGCAAAACCTTACACTTGCAGTATTGGCACATGAAAGTGAGGAACTCGCTTTATAAAGAAAACTCAAAGGAGGAAGTCATTCGAACAATATTTCTCTGGAAAAAGCATTATGACTTCCGATTTCTATTTGACCAGATTCCAGTTGTTAAATTAAAAGAATATATCTCTGAAGTTATAGTCTTCTTACTTTATAAGATATTTTAGATGTTAAACCTAATTAATAATTTAAATACTAATCCTAATGATTTTAGCAGTAATGCATGATGGTTTAATTTGCGGGTAGCGACGTAATCATTGTCATTCACAAGCTATGCACTGTCTGCCTCCGGCAAGTTGACTCTCCTTTATGCTCAGTACTACACAATGCTTATTGCATCTTAGCAACCCCAAAAAAGAATAAGTAACGGGGATTATATTGCCAGAGAGAAAACATAAAATTTAATAATTTTAAATATAAATAACAAATATTTAGTTGCTAATATTGTGTTGGTTCCTGATTCCATAACATCATTTTACCGTGAAATCGTTAGCTTTTAACATATAAATTTGGGAAATTCTCACATTTATTATTAATTTTAATCTGTTTTCTAATTTTATTTTTAATTTTAACATCTATTAATTTGTCTTGACATTTTCTATTTTTCTTTCAATTTTATTCAAATATGAAAGAAAAATTATTTAGCTAAATGCATGCTTTTGATTTGATATTTTTGAAATGAATTGTTTTTGAACTATTAAAATAAAAGCAAAGCGAGTACATGATAAATATTTTTCCTAAAGAAAAATACATAAATACAACCCCAAGCACTCTAATAATCCAAAATATACAAAAATTAATGAAGATGAAAATTGAAAAATCAACAAAACAATCATCATGAAGACTAAAATTATCTGCTTTAAAATCATTGATACATCAATATCGTTGAAGGAAGATAAATTAGATGATATTGAAAGTATTATAAATTAGCGAAGAAATCTTTAAATCACAGATAAATTGGTCAACAAATCTTTTATCCTTTGCGAGATATTCGGAGTAGAAGAACTCATTTTAACAAGTAAAGAAAACAAATTCTTGAGCACTAGGTAAGCTAGGTCAAGAAATATTTTTGAAATCTATTAGAATCCTTTTCTGACTCAAAAATTTTTCACTAAAACACAATCACCATGAAAGGAAGACCAAATAATCTTTAAATGACTTAAAGCCATTAAGATAAATGTAAAGATGTGTTGTACTAGAGTGGAAGATGATAAAAATATCTAGAAAACACTAAGACTAAAAATGGAGAGTGAGAATGGAAGTCTGTACGAAGAAAGGAAGAAAGAAGAAGGTAAGGGAGGGAACAAAAAAAAAAGTGAGTTGGATTTAGGTTAGGGGAGAGACGCCAGGCCAAGCTTAATTGGTTTATCAAACTAAATTACTTGTTTAAAAATCAAATCCTGGTTCATGAACCTAGACTTAGGCTCATTAATTAAACCAATTTGATTTACCCTAATCAATTCAAATTAATCAGTTTTGATTAAATTCAATATCATTGTTGACCCTGACTTTTCACTATCATACAGTTTCGGGTTTCTGTTGGTTCGGCTTGGTATTAGTCCCCGATATCGACCCCGATTATGCATATATGCCTCTGTGGCTTCCCCTGAGCATTTTGGTGCACATGGCACATCATAATTGGTGGGGCCTACCACGGCGTCTGGCGGGGCCTGCCACCCCTTAACAACCTATTCTGAGTGTTTTGTGCATATAGAACACACTTTATTCTCGCCTACCCGAGGCAAAGCACATAGAATGCAAAGTATTGCATTTTGGGCACTTGGCATTATTCACCCTAAATAGTACACAGGTGGGGTCCACCACCTTTATCAGCCTGTTTTGAGTATAGTGTGCATACAGAGTACATTGTATGCTGCCTATGCATGGCACAACGCTTGGCGTCTCGAATGTCATATTCCGGGCCCACTGCGCTACAGGGCCCATCAAAGGCATTGGTAGGGCCCACCACCTCTTTCAATGCATTCTAAGTATTCTGTATGCACAAAACATATCCTACACGTTGCCTATGCAAAGCAGAGCATTTGGCACACTGAATGCCACTTTTTGTGCTATAACAGCATCGTGGGCCCCAAAACGAGCCCGTTAGTGGAACTTGTCGTTCGGGGCCGAATTTGGCAAAACTCAAAACTACAAAGTGACTCGGAATGTCATTTGCATCTTCGTGGACATATGGCGTGCATCCCGTTTCACTCATACAGGGCAACGCGCATAAGGTCAAAACGCTATATGCACCGCGCATAGTACTATGCGCACCGCACATAGCCTAAAAAGACGTTTGGTCGGGAGCCTTCTCAGGACCAAACGGGATGTGAGCTGCATTGCCCAATGCCTTAGAATGTCAAATGATGCATATTTGACATGTCGCACACGTTACATTTGCCCATACGAGACAAAATATGCATAAGGTGAATAGTGCATGTGTGCACTATTCAAAAGGAAAAGACGTTTGGTCGGGAGCCTTTTCGAGACCAAATCCGGAAAAATTTTCTTCATGAGAATGTCTTAGAATGTCAAATGATGCTTTGTTGACATATGGCTCACATCCCGTTTTGCTTGGACGAGGCAAAATGGAGAGGGGCAAAATGCTATATGCACCGTGCATAGCCCTATGCATACTGCATATAGCTTAAAAAGATGTTTGGTCGGGAGCCTTCTCGGGACCAAACGGGATGTAGGCCGTATTACACAATGCCTTGGTATGTAAAATGATGCTTATGGGGCACGAGGTGCACGTCCCGATGCAACCCCAGTGGGCCCCATGCAACGGGTTAAAAACTATGTGCACCGCATATAGCAGTACATACGGTGCACATAGGCTATGTGTGGCACACATAGCCTTATGTGTGGCACACATAGCCTTTGAATTTTTCAAATCCGGGCCAAAAATTAAAAAATTGCCACGCTCGAAAATTGCTCTATAAATATAGAGCTTGGGGTCTGAAGAAGGGATCCCGAATTTGCCTCTAAGGCAACCTAAAACTCTGCCAAAATTCCTACAAAATTAATTAAACACTTAATTAATTGAATTATAGGGATTTATGGACTAATTAACTCTAGTTAGGCTCCCTAAGCACGGTTGGAAGCAAGATCAAGGAAGAAAAGCCTATGCTACATAGTAAATTCTTCTCTTTTTTTTTTCATTTTCCTTTCATTTTTCCTATGTTTTTAGGGGTATATGCACTATATATACACCTATGTGCACCACATGTAGCTCATGTGTGGCGCACATAGGCCTATATGCTGTGCATATAGGCCCCAGATTTTAAAGAAAATGCTATTTTTCTCCTATTTTTCATCGATTTTTTGCCCGATCTGGCTATTTTAATGACATTTAAGGCTTTTCTATTCCTTGGGTGCTCTGGATCTGCCTTATATTTACTGGATCTAAAATAATTTTAACTTTAAAATTATTTTTCTTGAGTTGGATGGAAATCCACGAAGCAAAACTTAGTTTTAGGCTCCGATCTGCCTAGATCGGGGCTGGATCTAGGGTTTTTGCTAAAAAAACCTTATGTTTTCTCTAATTTTTCAAACTATGTATGCCACATATGCTACTATGTACGCCACACAAGGCTATGTGTGGCGTACATAGATCTATGTGCAGCGCACATAGATCCCAATTTTCACAAAAAATGCAGTTTTTCGCCCGATCCGCTTCGGATCTGATTTCTCCAGTGACTCCAGTAGCTTCTCCATGCACTTGGGGTTCTAGATCTATCAAAAATTGCTCAGATCTAATTGATTTTAGCTTTAAAATTAATTATTTCATTTAATTACGCAATTAAATGTTTGAGCTGCAAATCGGAGGCTGATCCGAGGTCAAAATGAGGTAGTCTTCATTAAAGTTGCTGGATTTTGTCTGTAGTTTGATTCCGTACTGATAGATTTCATTTTCTTATAGATCCAGAAGCTATGTGCACCACATGTCCACCTATGTGTGGCGCAAATAGTCTGATGCACGACGCGCATACCTCGCAGTTGACCCTGACTTTTCACCATTGTATCATTCTGGATCTTTGTTCATTCGGCTAGGATTTAGTCCCCGGTATCGATCCCAATTATGCACATAGACCTCTGTGTCTTCCTCTGTGTGTTCTGGTGCGCAGAACATCTCAGGACTGGTGGGACCCACCATGGCGCCTGGCGTGACCCGCCACGTATTTTGAGTGTTTTGTACGTACAGAACACCCTTCCTTATTGCCTACGTAAGGCAGATTGCTTGAAATGCAAAACATTACATTTTTGGCCCTGGGTACTATTCATCATGAATAGTATATAGGTGGGGCCCACCTAGCAGAAACGGGGCCCGCTACCCCTATTAACCCATTCTGTGTATTCTGTACTTACAGAATACATTGTCTAGCTACCTTATGGAAGGCACAACGCTTGGCATCGTAAATGCCATTTTCTGGACCCACTATGCTGTGGGGCCCACCTAGGACATTAGTGGGGCCTGCTGCTCCTATTTCCTATTCTGTGTATTCTGTACTTACAGAATACATTTCACACCTACCTACGCGTGGTAGGATACACAGAATGTAAAATATTGCATTTTGGATGTAGGTTACTATTCACTATGAATAGTATGCAGGCGGGGCCCGCTTCCCCGATTAGCCAATTCTGTGTATTTTGTACTTACAAAATACATTCCACTGCGGCCTTACGCAAGGCACATCCTGTGGCATTCCGAATGCCACATTTGTAGGTTCACCACGCTATGGGGCCCGCCAAACACTAGTGGGGCCCCGCTTCCCACTATTATCCGTTTTAAGGCATTCTGTATGCACAGAACACACCTCGTTCACTGCCTCACTTGAGGCGAAACGCTTGGTATGCTATTTACCACTTTTCGGGTCTTTTTGTGCTATGGGGCCCACAAGGGTACTATTCATCATGAATATGATCCAGGTGGGCCCACCGCCCGAATTCACCAATTTGAGTGTTCTTAACGCGTAGAACACATTCCCGCTAGTGCCTACACAAGGCATGACCCACGACATCCCGCATGCCACTTTTTAACCTTAATGGGCCTATTGGGCCCATTTGGCAAAACTCGATGTTCGGGGCTGAATTTGAGAAAACTTATAACTGCAAAGTTTCTCGAAATGACGTTTGCATCTTCCTGGACATATGGCATGCATCCCGTTCTGTCCGTACGAGGTGGAGCGCATAGGTCAAAAAAGCAACGTGCGTAGCGCATAGTCCTATAGGCTATGCACGTTGCATAGTAAAGATGTTTGGTCGGGAGCCCTTTTCGGGACCGAATTTGGAAAAACTTTCTTCTACAAAGTTATTCCATATGTCGAATAACGCTTATACACTTCGGGGCGCATCCCGGAAGTGATCGCAGTGGGCCCTACGCGAGGGTTTCTGAACTATATGTGGGCACATATAGACCTATGTGCACAGCATATAGGCTATGTGATGTGCACATAGCCCTATATGTGGCGCACATAGGTGTAAGATTTTTTAAATCCGGGCCAAAATTACAAAATTTCCATGCCCAAAATTTGCTCTATAAATATAGAGCTAGGGGTCATCTGAAGGGCATCCCGAATTTTGCCTTTGGTAAGGCCAAACTCTGCAAAAATTACTCCAAAAATTAATTAAACACTTAATTAATTTTTCCTAAGGATTTAGAGACTAATTAACCCTAGTTAGGCTCCTTAAGCTCAGAAACAAGGAGGATCAAGAAGGAAAAGCTGATGGAATAAGGTAAATCCTCATATTTTTCCATTTTTCTTCCATTTTCCTCTATTTTTTCGGATCTATATGCCGCGCATATAGACCTATGTGCACCACATGTAGCACATGTGTGGCGTATATAGGCCTATATGTTATGCATATAGGCCCCAATTTTCAAAGAAACTCACGTTTTAACCCCCGTTTTCTACAATTTTCTTCGGTTTTCTTCCCGATCTGGCTATTTTAGGGTCATTCAAGGCCTCTCCATGCCTTGGGTGCCCTAGATCTACCTTAAAACTTGTTGGATCTAAAATAATTTTAACTTTAAAATTGTTTCCATTATTCGGTTGCAAATCCACGAGCAAAAATCCGGTTTTGGGTCTGATCTACCTAGATCGGGGCCAGATCTAGGGTTTCTGCTAAAAGAATTTCAGTTTTGCTTCTGTAAGAGTAGCGTGCCCCGGATGCGGGAGCGCTGCACGCTGTTCGACGTGAGATGCCGTAGTGCTTGCTCTCAATGGCGTACTTCCATAGTTGATTATTTCTTTAACCTAGAAAGATCGCGTCGAGGTTATTAAGTGGAGTCGCCACCCAGTTTGTTTTGCCAATTCAATTGAACGACTAGAAAAACTAGGAAATAAAACCTGGGCCTTCCTTTGTTGGAAAGCGGCCTGAATTTCTTCAGAGTTTGGGTTCGAGATTTCAAATTTATTAATGTTCCGTTTTATTATGTTCACTTATTTAATTTCAATGAAAGTTCCTAAACACGCAATTAGGTTTAAGTTTGTTAGCATACTCTTTCATGGCATAAAGCATACAAAGGGACACATCACATGTTATAA
>CANYBF010162447.1:0-11841 GCA_948192965.1 Dalechampia spathulata | reverse complement strand
AATGAAGTTAGGGATTTCGGGGGTTTAGGTTAAAAGTCAATAGGTTAGAATAATTTAGGGTTATTTGATTTTAGGGTTATTTAATTTAATTTTATTTGTAAAATTATAGCCACGTCATCTAAAAAATGTCATGTCATCATTAAGTGCCAATCAAGCTTCCACGCGTGCTAGCAAGGAGAATATTCGACGAATATTCCATCCACGATTTGCCACGTATGCAATGCATGATCAGAAAATCTCCCGGTGAAACAAAATTGAAGTATAGGTATTGAAAAGAAAAAAATTAAAAATTAGTGACCTTTTTGAAAACCGTCCTAAAAACAGTGTCATTTGGTATTATGGACCCCTATTTTAGAATATAACTGAAATACTACTTTTTCTTTCTATTTTTATTTTTTTTAGTGTTTATATTGTTTACTTAAATGTATTATTTCTTTTTTTTTTGCCTTTATTTATTTTTTATAATCAATATTTTAGAAAAATTTGTAATTTAAAAATAAATTTTAATAAACAATTTAAAGTCTTTTAGTAAATCGTAAATCGTAAGTAAACTATTTATAATGTTTTATTAAATAAATTGAATACCTAATATTCTCTATTTCAAAAAATTATAAATTTTTTTTATTTTTTATTTTTTATACTCAATATTTTATAAAAATTTATGATACATGAGATAAGTTAAGTAAACCATTTATAGTCTTAGAGTAAACTTTTTGTATTTTTTTTTAGTAAATTTACATATCCAATATTTTATATTTGAACCACTTATATGTTTTAATTTTTATTTGTTATACTCGATATTTTTGAAGAACTTATGAGTCAAAAATGTAATTTTAATAAACATTTTTGTTAGTATTTTAATAAGTAAATTAATCATTTGTTAAACTAATTGAACGACTAATAATTTTATTTCAACAAATAAATATTTTGTAAAAATTATAAAATAAATTTTAGTAAACCTTTGTAATTCCTTTTGAAGCTATTGTAAATATGTATAATCCTTTATCAAACCAATTATATATAATATTTTTAATTACAGCAACAATTTTGCTTAGTTTCTTTTTTTTTATACCTAATATTTTAGAAAGAATCATTTTTATATGCAAATTAATTCATATTAAGTTGTTATTGTTATTATAAGAAAATGTTAAATAAAGAGTGCAACAACAAAAATCCCCACTTCAACTGCCTCATGGCCAGCTAAACCCTCAACTTCTACCCACCCAGCAAGCGAGTGGCACAAACTCCGCAAGTGCGCAAACTTGGCTTACAATCGAGTATTATCCCGCCAGCCAGACCCCGGATGACAAGGAAACTGACGCTGCAATGTTTCATCTGAGAAGGCGGCCAAGAGTCCACATTTTGGAATACCCAAACCTGTTAGGTTTATTATTAAAAGCACACATTCATGTTACATGCTAATACCATGCTGATATTAATGGTCAGTTTGATCTCACAGATAGACCGGAGAAATGGCAGATTCAAGTTTCTTACAATAAGACTAGCTTCTGGTATATTGCGCAATCTTCGTTTCAAGTCCATTTTTATCAGCCCCAACTACCTCGTCAATTTCCTTGCCATTCTTAATAAAGTAAAATGTCGGAACGCTGCTAATATTCCATTTAGCAGCCACATCCCGCGCCTCATCAATGTCAGCTTTGAGGAATACTGCTTTTGGATATTTCGATGCTAAGCTTGTGAAGAGAGGAGAAATGAAACGGCAAGGTCCACACCATGTTGCCGTAAAGTAAAGGATTGCCAGACGAGACGTTCTCGAAGCAGCATTCAGCTTGGTGTCAAGTTCACTAGTAGAATGGATGCCTATTACATTCCCTGTCAATATAAAAAGTACAGTGAGATACTATTAAACCCAAAAAGCCTATTCCACATGAAACACCAATCTTAACATGTCATCAATTTCCCTTTTTCTTCCATCGATGATGATACAAACGATTTATAGTTGCAGCTTCCAAGAATGGAAAAGAGAATACCAATTATTCTCTTTCCTCCCATCACATTGCTTTCACTTCCCGAATGAGGGAAAGTAATTTTTCCCTTCTTATTTTACCCATGTATCATCCTTCCTCTTTTATTATTGCTTAATCCAAATAAAGTGACAAACCAAGGTGAATACAAGTTAAAACCCATCGCTTTGAAGAGGAATGAGACCTCGCAAGAATGTGAGTTTGCATCCACCTGGTGAGTGTATTCAAGAACATGAAATAAAAAGAACGGAGAAATCATAGTTCATACCCTCATTTAGTGCGGATAACGCTTCTTGTTCCTGCATAAAATCATAAGCAATATATCAGATATATGATGTTCTGTCCGTAATAAATTACAATATAAAAGAGCACTGGCATTTCAGAGAGGGAAGATTGTAGTAGAAATGTAGTGTTAAGCAAGAAGCACTAGTTAGTGATAGCAGTACAAACAAATTGTTTGAGCAATGATATTTAAACATGAAACATGCCCACAGGATTAAAACCTGTAACAGTAACTGTTGCATTAAATGACTCGAACTTTTTAACTATCTCGGGATGCATGGTGAAGTCCTTTAATGACTTATCAAGTTTACGATTCATGCCTTTCCTTCCGGCTTTGCAATTTTTCTATTGGGTTTGTCAAGTTTTACAAGATCTCTAACAGTTAATACACCAACAGTAACTGCAAATAGTCCTGAATATCACAGCAAGAGCAATTCATAGGTTTATAATAATGGAGTTTTGAGCAAAAAGGAAACACAGAATTTATTCAAACTAAAATGTGATATGAATAATAATAACCTTGCTCCATCACGTTCATTCTCAAGGATTTCATGCGAAGATCATTTGACCTATAGCCCCCATGCACTAATATCAATCAACTTAGAATAGCAATTTCGTAAAGATTTTGCAGTGACTAACTTGCAGATCAAGCATCTAATGTCTGAAACTTTTGATGGTAAAGTCAACAGTAGCCTTCATCATAAATTGAAAATTTCATTAAACCACTTAAATACAAGCCAACTCTCTTAATTTTGTAAGACACATGCTTTCATAACTATAGTCACTTACTTGAGCTTCAGCTCTTCGTTTTCTCTCGAGCTCGGTCTTCTTTAGTTCCCTTTCTCTCCTCAAGCGTTCATATTTTCTACGATGCTCTTGAATTTTTTGTGCATTAGGTTCAACCTGTTGAAAAATGGTGTAAACTAAAGAAGAATATTTGTTGCTAGGGATGAGCAAACAGTTGGTTTAGTCCAATTTGTGAACCAAAATTTTTGGCTTTTAAAACTAGATCAAATATTGGTAGGTTTAAAATTTTCAAACCCAACCAAAACAAAAGTCAGTTCGTGTTCATTTTCTTTAGTCCAATTTTCAAACCAAAATATCTTATTTAAAAAAAAAAAAAACTGAATAGATATTGATTGGATTTGTAGTTTTTAAACCAATCCAAACCGAAATTCTGGGTTTGAGTTCAATTCATTTTCACTCACCACCAATAATTTCTAACCATCCTACTAATTAACAAAGGTAGATTACCTTTTTGAGCCACGAACCAATCTCTTCATCATAGTCCAATTTTGATGCTAAATGCAGATCACTTGCCGCTTCTTCCCACTGGCCCAACATGGCCCTTGCAATTCCTCGTATTTTGTATCCTTTGGCAGAGTCCGGATTGATCTAAAACAGCATGTCATAATGTTAAATACATAAAATGCAGATTTATGTATCCCAGATAACTAACAGAGACTAATTTTACTGCCTATATGTGCTCAAGTGAAGAGACGGCCTGCCACCTCCGGGCGTGCATGCGATAGAACATTTCAGAATTGAGATTTTTATATAAGAAATTAAAAAGTTTTTCAAAAGAAAATTTAAGTTGTTTTGATAATACATATCACCATATAATTGTTACACTTAATCATACATTTAAATTAATATCCAAAAACTTTTTATTAAAAACTAAAAATTTAATCCAAAATCTACTCAAAATTTTAGAAAATTTTGTTCATAATACTTTCCAAATGGATATTTTTGGGACAGGTTTTCAGAATGGTTCCCGGATCTTGTGTCTCATGCACGCACCTCTATTGCCATCTAGGACTAACCTTTAGAGCAGCATTAGTATCATGTGCGGCAGCATTTGGTTTCTTCAGTTTGATAAAGACACTAGCTGAAAACAAAGACGAGAGTAAATCAAGAAAAATGACAACAAAAACAGGGGGGTAACTGGTTTATTGACATTAACAAAACATTTGGAAGAAAAAGATGAGTAACTTACCTCTAGTTGCATATAATATTGCTGAGGTGGGATTCAACATAATGGCTTCTGTTAGATGATCTATAGCCTCAATAAGCTTCCCTGTTACACTAGAAATGCTTGAATAAAAAGCCAATGCTAGGACTTTCGAGTAAAAGGATTAGCAGAAACACAAGATGTACCTTCAGAGATTGCATCCATAGCCTTCAATTTTTCAGTTTGTGCAGCATCTTGTCTTTCTTCTGTAACTTCGGTGGCTGGATCGCCCATCTGTGATCGAGGAACAATAAATACTTGGCTAAAACATCACAAGTACAGCTATAAATTAACTGATTCTAGTTTCTAACTAACTTGGACTTTATTTGTTTATTGCGAAGTCAAGCTTGAACCGAGTTTGCTAGACTTTTTGATATATCATAAGATTAATTGAGCTTTAACAAACTTACTAAATATAAATTATAAAATAAACTATTTATAATTTTATTTTTAAGAAATAAATGATTTGTGAAAAAAATTATAATATATAGTAAAAATTCATGATTTTACTCTAATAATCAAATTTAAATATACATTTTATATCTCAAAAACCATGAATATAAAAGTTTTATATCTAAAATGAAATTACAACTACTTAAATTAACAAGTTAGCTTACAAAGTTATAAATAAGCCTACCAAGGAGCCTAAACAAATCTCATTTGAGCTTGGCTCGTTTATTTAATGAATCTTGCTAAACAAACTTTTATCAAATCCAACTTCAAATTACTCATGAATGGCTTAACTGATTAAGCCCTCAAATCAAAAGCCCATTTCACCAAATAAAAATTACAAATCTGTGATTTTGACCAATGCTTATACCTTCGGTGTTGGATCATTGTCAGGCTCCACAACATCAGTGTTGTCCAAGTCGATATCAGATTCGATTATGTCATCACTCATTTCATCTTGTCCTTGGCCATCAAAGTATTCCTTAGCGTTAGACATGTCAACATCACCTTCTTCCTAAAACAAAAATAATGCTTTTAGCTTATACAAATCTCCAAATAAACAAAAACAAAATGACTGAGACTTCCTAATAAACACTTCACACAGAGACCTAAGCTTATTGAAAAAAGAATTATACAGTCAGATCTAGATATCCCAAAACTAGACGCAAATCTTAGGCCAAAACCATGACCCCTGACAAATAAGAATTTGCCGACCTCAAGTAACAAAACTTGCCTGGTAAAGAGGTACACAAGTCAGATTTAACTAATCCCAAATCTAGACACAAGTGTCCTCCAAAACAATAAAGTCATATTTGGTAGGGTGCAATGAAGAGTGGAATGTAATGAAGATTACATTATGGCTTTTATTACATCATTTGGATAATTAAAAAAAATTTTGATATAATATATTCAACCATACCTATGTAAACAAATATACTTAAACTAATATATTATTGAATACACATCAATTTACCATTACATTTCTTCATTATAACTACATTAAACTCATTTTATTAACAAATAATTAATTAATCATTAATATAATCATACAAATAAATTTATATAACATTAAAATTAAATCATATTAATTAAAATATAAGATTCATAATTAAACATTAAAATATAAAATAAATATTAAAAATGTCAAGATTTAGAATAATTATTCCGGTATCATAATCAATAAACTAAGTATCAAAATCAAAAATTTAAACTATTAGAATTGTGAATCTAAGATTCAACATCAACTACAACTTTTAACAAAAAATAAAATTTAATTAATTTTTATATAATTTAAAATAATATATTAATAACATTACATTTAGTTTATAATTATCATCTAAACATTCTGATGGAATGATAATTACTTTACATTATTTTGTACCTTAATGTCAAAGCCAGGTAACTTGGGACTAATACTCAGTTGAGTTGAAAACGAATCCTTAAACATGGTAAGAAGAGGCCCTGATACTATAGCCACTTATAATCTATAATCCCCAAATTACTGTTTCAAAAACAATGTTGTAAAACAAGACTGACAATTCCTTTAAAGATATAAAAGCTGAAGGGAGAATCTTCTGCAAGAACTTAACTGGAAATAGTAGTGCAAAAATTGTGGTATTTCTTATGTATTCAAATCTTGTATTGTACTATTACAATATACGTATTTATAAGGCTCATACGTAGCTTGGGCTCTACTCCACACCGAGTGGGCCTTACAAGGCCTTGTATGAGGCGGGGAAAGAATAAACTCAAACAGCAGCGTATTGCCGTGTCCCTTCAGTTCCACAAACGACAACGTATTGCCGTGTCCCTTCAGTTCCACAATTAGGGTTATCTCTTCTTCACGTATCTAGCATTCCATTCATTAACCGACTCCCAAACTCCCTCAACTTTTCTCCTGCCGCCTCTGTCTCCTTCATTCTGTTTTCTCTCACTGAACCCTCTGGTTCCTTACTGTTATCTCGAACCATCTCTTCAAAACTTAAAATGAAAAAATTATTATAATATCATGTTTCTAAAATTTATAACTAATAATATATTATTCTTTAAAAATGACTTTCTATTAATAACTATTAATTGTTCATATTATTTGTAATATTAAGTTTTATTAAGCATCACAATTAGGGAGCATTTATTGTAGTAGAAAATGTTAAATAATTGAAAATAATAATAAAAGACTATATAATTAATCATTGAATTAATAGATAAAAATTAATTTTTTTTAAAAAATTATTTATGGCATATCATACTAAATAAATTATATTTAAAGTAACACATATTAAATTATACTAAATAAAAAAAATTAACATGTCATTATATTCTTACAAGCATAATCATGAAATTCAACTTTATAATTTATTAAATTATTGTTCATAATTTAACAATTAAAGAAAAAAATATTTATAAATTTTTTAAATAAATAATCATTTTATTATGGAGAAAAATATAAATTCTTTAAAAATACAAGCACAATGAATAAAACAGAATAATGGAAATATTATAAAATATAACAAACATAAACATGATAATTTTGCTATTCAAAAAATAAACATAATAATTTTTTATTTTTTATTAATATAATAATTCATATAAGATTATATATCATATTTGAAAATTATATTTATTTATGTTATCTTAAAATATATCGTTATATATATGTAATGTAATTACATTATATAGATTAATACGTCTAACTAAATAATGCTTAAAATTTTCAATTACATGAAAATTTAAAAGTAATTCTTATATTAATTTATTTTAATGACTAAATTAATATTAAATTTTTTAATTACATTTAAAATTTTAAAAATATTATTAAATTTGAAAGTTAATTTAATGTAATTATAATATAAATACTAATTTATATATATATATATTATTTTATAATAATTAAATTAAATTAATGAAGGTACTTAATTTTATTGGATATTTTTATCGAATAATAAACATATTTATTAAATAATTTAATTACAGATTTTGCATAACATAACTTTCAAAAAATGAGATAAAAAACAATATGAGATTATGGGGATGAAATCCCGGACTTGAAAAACATGTCATTATTTTAAATATATAATTATATAGAAGATATTTATATAAAGGTGTAAATTAACCAAGAATCTTGGTAAAAGTATTCATTTTTTAAAAAAATTATAAAAAATAATATCTATTATTATATATCTAGTCGAGTAAATTTCAAAACATCAAAATTAAAATTGTAATAAAAATTTATGAAAATTATAAATAATATAATATATTGATATTATTTTCAATTAACAACTAAATATATACAAAAAAAGTTGATTTACAGCTAAAAAGATATATAAACAATAGCATAATTTTTATTTTTAAAATACCTTAAAATAACATGATTATGAAATACATATAAGGGCTGGATGGGTTCCATTAAAAAATTTTAAAATTATACTTATAATTTCTAATAATTATAGAAGAAAAAAACTAAGTCTTGTTAATTTTGTTAGACCATAGGTTTTGATAATTGAGATACGTGTGAGTCAATTTAAGTTATTTGTAATTTTTTTAAGCAATTTTGTGTTGGTACAGGCGTACCAGTTTTGGTACGGGCGTACCAAATAGTCTTGTTGTGTGGTACGGCCATACGACTGGCGTATTGTTCTATTGAGTTTCGCACGGGCATACACCAACTCGCAGGAAATTTGTTTGTCAAGAAACTTGTTTCGGTACAGGTGTACCATTGGTTGGTACGGTCGTACGCCGACTCGCAGGAAAATTGTTTGTCATGAAAACTTGGTTGGTACGGGTGTACCAATTGATGGTACGGCCGTACCAAAGTTCCCTCTCTTTTTCTAACGGATAGTTTTGAATCCGTACGGGTGTACGAAACAGTACGGTCGTATGTGACTTATAAAACAGACTTTAAAATCTATTAAACGGCTAGTTTTTTACAAAACTTTACACACTTTCATTTACTAACGAGTTGATACTTGCAGAGCATTAATTTTTGAACTTCAGTCATTTGTTTTAAGTAAGTTTTTATTTGTATTCTTCAAATACTTTCTTGATTGTATTCATATACCTAGTTATTAGGTTTAAGTGTTTTGGGGATTGGTGTGCGTTTAATCCATTAGGGATTAATTTGTATTTAAGTTGATTGTGAGATTGATATTGTAAAAGTTAGAGTGTAAGTCTTGAAAAACACTGGGGTATTAGATTCAGTTGGGAATTCTGTTTGTAATCGATTGATTTTAGTAGAACCCTAAGTGGAGACTTAGGAAAAAGTGGACGTAGGCAATAGTTTGGCCGAACTATTCTAAAACCGTACGTGTTGCCTTCTGCACAGGATTTTCAAATTTTAATTTCAATCTTTCTACCTAAATATTTTATAGTTAATGAATATCGACTTTAATTTCAGTTCCTCTTATCTGAATTTTTAATTCTACCGTTAAATATATAATATTATAGTTGATCACAGGAAAATTAAATATAATTTTTTATTTATTTAGATTAATTTACATATATATATTGTTTTAAATAGGTAGATGCATTTTAAATTATCTTAGTATAAATTTTATGAGATAAATAATTACCAATAAAAGTTATGAATATATATAATATACAATATAAATATATAATAATATATAATTAGAAGCAATAATTAGATGTAAAATATATATACATTAATATTATAAATATACTTAAAATATATATTATTATATATTTTTACAAATAAAAAATAAAAAAATATTTATGTTGTTTTTTTAAATTTAAGCATATGTAAAAGTATATATAATTAGAGTATATCTAATATTTATTTTTTAGTATTATGTTTTAGAAATATAACAAGTTTATAATCTAAATTTATTGTTAATATTATTTTAAATTTTTATCATATTGTATGAATGTTAAAATTGAATCTAAATAAATTTTATGATATTTAAATTAAAAAAAAATTAAAAAATAATAATAAGAAAAATATAAATTAAAAAATAAAATAGATATTGTTAAAAATAAATAAGAGAAAAAGTCAATATCAAAATAAATTTTAAAAGTGATGTATTAATGAATGTGGGCACAGAGTGGAAAAGAAATAGCCGTTTTTCTGCGGCATTGAACAGGAAATTCATTCAAGGATTAATGAGGTGAATATCAAAATTTTAAAAATTATTTTAAGTAAATATTAATTTTAATTTTTAATGAAATTTTTATTATATTTATTTTAAATATTTATTATTTTATCTAAAAAATCCTAATCACCTTCTTCAAACTTATTTTTATAACTGTTGTACCATTACCATCATGCTGGTCATATTGCTGCTACTATAATACCATCATGATCGACATTTCCAATTCCAGTTCTTCTTCTTACTGTTGTTCTTCTGCTGTCATACCAGCTTCACTATCGTATCATGACTCACACCATTCACAACTATTATTTTCTTCTTTTTTTTTCTTTTTATATAAATAAAAACATAATAGATCTTTTTTATTTTTTTTTCTATTAGTAAAAACATAATAGACCTATTTTTTTTGATGCTACAATTATTTTTCATTATCATTATTTTAATTTGAAACATCTTTAATTATTTATAATTTATTTATTTTTCATTAATATACAATTTTAGAAAATAAATGTATTTACCTTTATACACAATATGATATCTATGATAAATAATCTATCTATCAATATATACTATATTAGTAGATAAATTATCTAATATATAATATTATATGACTGATAATTTATTTATCAATACATATCATATAGTATATATAATAGATAATTTATCTATCAATATATATCATATATTATATATTTGTACATAAATTATCTATGAATATATATCATATAATATATATAATAGATAAATATATTTATTGTACTATATATTACTTGATATATATAGTAGATAATTTATTTACCAATCAATATATATTATATATGATAGATAATTTATTTACCTATATATATTATATGATAGATAAATTATCTACCATATATATCATATGATATATATTGATAGATAAATTGTTTTCCAATATATACTAAATAGTATATAATATGATAAATAATATATCTATCATATATTTTATATATAATATAAAGATAAATATATATATTTCCAAAATTTTATTTTGAAGTTTATTATTTATTTATATTTTTATATATTTTTATATTTTTATGTATTTTTATTAAAATTTAATAAAATTGATTGACGATAATGACCATTAATGATGATCGGTCATCATCATTGACGGTGACGGATGATGATGATGACAGTAATGATAGTTATTTAATTAATAAAATTTAATTAAGGGTTGAATTGATTTTTATTTTTATTTGTTAATTATGATTGACATATATTTAATGGATTTAAATTTTTTGATATTTTTAAAATTTTGAAAAATAGAATATAACATTTACCTAATTCACCTTTCATTCAATGCTCTTCTCCTCATATTCCTTTGCCTTCTCCTGTGAACCATGAAAACACGTTACTTAAATGTGCATGTCATGCAACCTTCTCTATCAATTATATAATTTAAAAAGATTTAGTTCTCCCTTTTAACTATAAAAAGTTATTAGAATTTAAATTCAAGTATGAAATAATAATTCTAAAATTTTAATGTAAATTATTTTATTAATGGAATTCAAGATTAATATTATGATAAGTTGAAATTTATCTATTAAATTTTTGATTGATGGGTATCTAATTCTAATATTTAAATTAATATAAAGTTTTTAATAGTATATGATATACGAGGGAGATAGATTAAGATTACTTATTTGTTAAAGGTTGAATACTTATTTGTTAAAGATTGAATACTTGTTATACAGTGGATTACCGATTCATTTTAGAATACTATTAATATTAATGGTAAAAGTTTTTTCTACTCAAGGGTATAATAGATATTTTATATTTTATTATTTATTTATATATTTTAGAGATGTGATGAATGAAACATTTTAATGTATATTTCTATAATTTATAAATATGCTTTTAATATTTTTCAGGGGATTAACTAGTTAGTTTTGAATGATATTCGGGGATTAGACATTATGAAAAGTACTTGTTAGACTTATCTTTAGTATATGATATCCTTTGCTTATACATGTAATATTGTCTCGTTACT
>CANYBF010162400.1:0-11025 GCA_948192965.1 Dalechampia spathulata | reverse complement strand
GAAGCAAATGATTTGGCTATCTTGTCTACGGATGTGCTCCTTGGAAAGCTCCTCACACATGAAATAACCCTTAGGCAAGGGGTTGAGGAAGACAAGAGAAGGGGAGTTGCACTCAAAGCCACAAAAGAGGAAGATTCCTCCTCCATAAACGAAGGAGACCTTGAAGATGAAGTGGCTCTTCTATCCAAATGTGTTAAGAACTTCATTAAGAAGAAAAAGAATGAAAAGGATGGCAAGAAGCCATTTGAGCAAAGAAGGGACTTCAATCGAAGGGACTCAATTAGAAGAGATAATCCAAGGAGGAATCAAACCATGTGTTTTGAATGCAATAAACCCGGACATATGAGGAATGAGTGTCCTCTCCTCAATAAGCCATCCAAGCCTTTCAAGAAGAAGGCACCAAAAGCTACATGGGATGATGACACCGAGTCAAATGAGGAGATGTCCAATGATGAAGGAATAACAAATCTATGCTTCATGGTCTTTTTAAATGACAAAGAGAAGGATGATGTAACCACATCATCTCAATCTTATTATAGTAATGATGATGATGATTGTGGTCCATTAGAAGAATTATTAGAAAAGTATCACATTTTGATCAAAAAACATACATCTCTTAAGAATAAGCATGCTTGCATAACTAAAGATAAAAGTGTTTTACAAAATGAATTTGACTCTTGTAAAGCAAAACTTGTAGGTGTTGAAAAAGAGAACAAAGTTTTGAAGGATGAAAATGACAAGCTTTCAAAAGAAAAAGATTTGTTGAAAGATAACTTATCTCGATTTGAACAAGGTGAGGTTAAGATAGATACAATTTTAAAACACCAAAAGCTTAGTGGTAACAAGGAGGGTCTTGGATTCAATCAAAACTCCTCCTATACCTCTAAGGAAACAGTTTTTGTTAAAGCCTCCACCTCAAAACAGTCTTCAAATGATTTGAAAAAGAAAAATGTTCATCATAAGACTCATGAGGCACATAGGCATGCTAATAAGATGCATCATTGTTCATGCTCATGTTCACACAATCATAATTACTCACATGCATCAAAAAGGAAAAGTGTGCATAATCATTATATGTTTAGAATGTTATATGTCATTATTGCAACAAGAAAGGGCATGCTACCAATAGATGCCTTATTAGGAGAATGCATTGGAATGATAATGTAGATGCCTCTAACCCCCAAGGACCCAAATACATTTGGGTACCTAAAAAGAAGTAAACAATATTGTTTTGACAGGTATGCTTGAGATCCAAGGTTGATGAAAACAAATGGTACTTGGATAGTGGATGCTCAAAGCATATGACTTGGAATGCAAGTCTCTTCTCTTACATTGAAGAGTATTCAGGAGGAGATATAACTTTTGGAGACAATGGTGTAGGTAAGGTTGTTGGAATTGGTAAGATTGATAAGAAATCCAACTTTTCTCTTAACAAATTTTTGTTAGTTAAAGGATTAATACATAATTTACTTAGTATTAGTCAATTATGCGATAGTGGATTTAAGGTAGTTTTTGACCCTAAAGGATATTATGTGCATAAGATTAGTGACAATAAGTTAGTATTTCAAGGAGAAAGGATAGAGAACATTTGCATGATCGATTTAGATTCTATTCCTAACATAGATGTGAAGTATCTTGTTTCTATAAGTGAAGATTCTTGGTTATAGCATAGAAGGCTTGGACATGCTAGCTTTGAAAGCATCAGCGATCTCGGGAAGGACAAACATGTGGTAGGACTTCCGAAGATCAAATTTGCTAGGGACAAGGTATGTGAAGCTTGTCAAATGGGAAAACAGGTAAAATCTTCATTTAAGGCCAAAAACAAGGTAACTTCTACCAAACCTCTTCAACTTTTGCATATGGATTTATTTGGTCCAACTAAGGTAGCTAGCTTAGGTGGTATGCACTATGCATTTATCATTGTTGACGATTACTCTAGGTTTACTTGGGTTTCCTTCCTAGCTCATAAAGATGATGTTTTTGACGCTTTTCAAAATGTTATTAAAAGGATGCAAAATGATAAAGGTTATTATATCTCATCTATTAGAAGTGATCATGGAAAAGAATTTCAAAATGAGAGTTTTAAATCTTTTTATGAATCATTTGGTATTCACCATAATTTTTCATCTCCTAGAACTCCTCAGCAAAATGGGGTAGTTGAGAGGAAAAACCAAAAACTCTTTGTGATATGGCACATACCATGCTTAATGAGTACCAATTGCCTTCGTACTTTTGGGCCGAAGCGGTCAGTACCGCTTATTATGTCACCAATAGAGTTCATTTAAGACCTACTTTTGGCCATACCAAGTGTGTATTATTCTATTGAGTTTCGTACGAGCGTACCATTGGGTGGTACGGCCGTACGTCAATTCGCAGGAAATTGGTTTGTCAGGAAACCTGCTTCGGTACGAGCGTACCATTGGTTGGTACGGCCGTATGCGAACTCGCAGGAAAATTGTTTGTCAGGAAAACTTGGTTGGTACAGGCGTACGAATTGATGGTACGGCAGTACCAAAGTTCCCTCTCTTTTTGTAACAGATAGTTTTGAATCCGTACAAGCGTACGAAAATAGTACGGCCATACGCAACTTATAAAACATACTTTAAAGTCTGTTAAACGTCTAGTTTTTGATAGAACTTTTTACACTTTCATTTGCTGACGGGTTGATACTTGCAGAGCATTAATTTTTGAGCTTCAGTCATCTGTTTCAAGTAAGTTTTTACTTGTATTCCTCAAATACTTTCTTGATTGTATTCATATACCTAGAGATTAGGTTTAAGTGTTTTGGGGATTGGTGTGTGCTTAATCCATTGGGGATTAATCTGTATTTGAGTTGATTGTGAGATTGATATTGTAAAAGTTAGAGTGTGAGCCTTGAAAAACACTGGGATATTGGATTTAGTTGGGAATCCTGTTTGTAATCGATTGATTCTAGCAGAACCCTAAGTCGAGACTTAGGAGAAAGTGGACGTAGATAAGAGTTTGGCCGAACCACTCTAAAACCACACGTGTTGCCTTCCGCATATGATTTTCAAAAGTGATTATAAAAAAATGATATAAATGATAAATCAAATAATCAATATTAACATACAATGCATGTTATATAATTCTAGTAATAATAAAATTTTAAAATGAGAAAAATATTGTTATAAAAATGATATATATAATAATAAAATTTATTACGATTAAAATCTTGTAACAAAATTTTAAATAATATATATAATAATAGAAATTTAAGATATAAAAATCTTATTATGATATGAATAATAACAAAATTTTATCAAGATTAAAAAAAATTTTAAAATAATATAAAAATAACATAAATAATGAATTAAATAAATTTTTTAACAAATTAAATTATATTTTGATTAACATCATCTAGCAAAATATTAGAGGCCTATAGGCTTAATACACGACTTGGACAGAGGGTAACAAACCTTAAGCAGATTGGAGGCAACAAAATTAGCTGCTTGGTTTCCCGTTCTCCAAATATAGTTAATTAGAAATTCGTAGCACAGATTCTATTACACAGAAAAGTACCTCTCTGTTCCATACAAATTTGAGAGTTTCTAGAACAATTTAAGCTTCTCGTGCTTCTATGGATGGATTCATTGTTTTAACAAACTACCTGGATGAATTAAGATGACAACACAGCCATCAATAACACAAATGTTGTCAACCTTTTTAGCTGTTTCAATAATCAATAAACTAATATACATTTATATTGAATAAAATTACTATTTTGATTGATCATTAATAATAAGATAATAAATAAAATACTAAAAGTAGAATTCTAACAACTAGTTGAAGTAGTTCCAAAAGTTACTGAATAGTTTGAACTCTAAAAAATATGTTCTGATTAAATGAAAACACTAAATATCATTTAAAAAGTCTTTCTTCTTCAGAGTAATAATCACATGAAATAAGCATGTTTGGTGGAGTTTCATGTTCTACGGTCAAAACAGATTTCCACAGGCCACTAAAAGAACTAGCACAAATCAGAATTTGGTATGGTTACAGGTTAAAACGACAAGAATCAAGCAAATGACAGAGCATCTATGTGAATAAACATTCATATCACTGCATCAAAGCTACTACAATGGCAACCTCACTAGCTTATAGCTTCTGAAGAGAATTCTCAATGTGAAAACATATAGATAAAAAGGCTGATCCTTTGGATAGGAAAAACAGTTGAGCTACTTGATTCTAAATGAATTTGACTTTGAAATTATAAATAAATTAATTTATTCAAAAAAATCATTTGTTTTTAAAGATTTATCTCATAACTAAGAGAGTGACTCGAGGAAAGCTAGCAAAGAGAGTGCATTCTCTTGTTCATGCCAGAAATACACATATGTCATACAATGAAAATCTCTGGAACATCGATGTTTTTTTCCTACTTTCTACACCTCCAAGCTGACAGCGAAAAAAGTGGCCGATCCTGCCAGCAAATGACCACACACCCATTTTCCTCCTTGATCCTGTAACCATCACAACCATACCCTTGCAAGAATCTTCTTGCCTGCAATATACCACAGTAACTCAATGACACATTTCCGAATCCAGTCGAAGTGAACCTCTGAATCCACTTCTCAAGCTTTTCATGCCTTTCTTTCCTCTCAGCTCCCTCACATGATATAATGTTTTTTATTTCCTCCCCAAACAGCATCTTCTCCACTTTAAGCCTCTCTGCAGATGATTTTGATGGAGTAGTGGACTCCAAACAATCAAATAACGCTGCATACGAGTATAATGCCTCCAATAGCCTCTCCATTAGAATCGATCCGTTATGATTAGAGTCTTGTTCCATCACCACCATTAGCTTTGGTGAGAGACTCCAAAGGGTGTTGAGAAAGTAATCCATCTTCAGGGATGCAGTTGATGATAATGGTGATGATGAGACCGAGTCGTACCTCTGGCTATAACCATTTGCTACCGTATCTTTCTCAAGGAATTCCCCCAAATTAGCTTGGTTTGTTTGGAGGACTCTTTGCAAGTTCATTGCATTCAAGTTCTTCAATGTCAATGGAGACCTCTTCCTCAATTCATCATCTGAGGCCAGAAGTGAATGCAACTGAAGAAATGAACTAATTGCCAGAGCCTCACCGGTTTTAACACGGAATTTTTCAATATCAACATTCTCCAATTTGCTTACAATGGGATTGAACTGGAATGGGATGTCCAACCTTTCTGCTTCTTCACTCAGTTTATGAGCCATTTGATCCAGCACCTCCTTCTGTTGATGGATCCCTGTAATCCTCAAATGAGGTTGCCCTTCAGGACGAGCGCTTAAAGCTTGAATAAGTGCAAGCCATTGAGTAGGTTCAGCTGCATTGAGATCGATAATATGAACCATCTTCTCCCCTTCCATGGCTTCAATTATAGCCTGGTTGGTTAGCACGAAACCCAGTTTCAGGAACGGAAACATGTTGAAAAACAGCTTTCGAACAAGGATTTCGTCAGAAACAAAGGCAGTGTTAGTAGCATTAAGAGCCCTGTGAACACCAGGCAAGGCTTTAATGATCCTATGAGCAAATGCCTCACTGAAGTAAGCTGCAATTCGCTGCATAGTGTCACCTTCAGGAGAGGCAAGCTGAGAGATCTGGCCAAGGCAAATTTCTGCATTTTCAATACTGCCAGCAGCCACATGGTCTCCACAAGTGAGCAATAAATGAATCAAGTAGAGTCCCCTCTCCTCAGGTTTTAGCTCTCTAAGCCATGTATATGGTGGTCCAACACCAGATGAGAGTGACATCATGGAGAAAAATTGAAGAGGTGATGATGATGATGTTACTGACGATGATGATCCATCATCTTCAAACATTGAATACCAAACAAAGTAATCAATCAAGCTCTCAATTAGAAATCGGATCAAATTCAGAATTCACTAGTAGAAATCACAACTTCACCCAGGAAAAGAATCAAATTTTAACAACGAAAAACAAAAGCTCATAAATAAACAGATTAGTATGGTAAACTTAATTATTAATGCACGATCTAAAGAAATTAGACTGATAAAAAAAACATAGAAAAAAAAACAACAACATAAAAGAGAAAGGGGGATATAAGATTCTGAATCAATTCAATACAATATATAGAAGAAAGAACTTGAAAAAACAGGGTACAGGGTGGAACAGAGCAAGCAGAAGTGAAAGGGAAGAATCTGACAAAGCAATTGGAGAAGAAGAAAAGCCTTACTGGGTTATGTAAAGGATCAAAAATCCAAATGAAATCCCAATAAAAATTATAGAAAAAAGAGTAAAAAATGGTTCAATTAAATGAAAAGCTGAGAGAGATTTGAAAAGGGAGCGAGTTTTATTGTTTGTTGTTTTCTTGTTCAAGTTTTGTCTATGAGATGATATTTTTTGTCGTTTTGCGATTTTTGTTTGTCGTTGTCTGGAATGTGGAATTTATGAAAAAGAGAGCCCTTCTCTCCCCCTCCTTTTCATTAAAAAAATACAAAATTGTTTTGGTTTAACGGACAAAAGAAAAGTCATTAATGGGAAAATAATTGTATATATAAATCATCTGAAAATATAAATATATTACATTTAGAAAATAATATAATAATATATCATTATGAGAAAATTATGAACTTCATTTTGGATTGAATGAATATGTGTATCATAAAAGTATACAAATTTATGAAATTAAATTTTATTTATTTTAATTAAAATATAACATTAATTAATTCAAAAACATGTTTATAATAAAATTAAATGATTTATGCCCTTCATATATATATATATATATATATACACCCTCTTGTATCTAATAAAATAGATGTAAGATTAATAATCAGGATAGCTAACTAAAATTATGCAATTGATCATTATTTTAAAAAATATATAATTTTTATGATATTAAATAAATGTATTTTTATTATTAAATTTATGGATAATAAATAATAATTTTCACACCCATTTCAAATATATATCACATTTTTGTTTAATAAAATTATAAAATTCATTTGATCATAATAAATACATCAATTATCATATTATTAACAAATCTTATTTTTATATAATAAAATTATAAAAATTCATATAAACCAATTAGAGGTATTGTATATATTAATTATTATTTAACATGAATATTAAATAGTTATTTGAATTTCTTATCTTGATGATATAATTCATAACTGAGGTTGATGAAAGAATATATCCATTAAAGAGTTAAATAATAATAATAATAATAATAATAATAATAGGAATAGTAGGCAAGTGAAATAACTATTGTCTGTGGTCATGACTCTTTGTATTTTTTAAAGAGAAAAACCTGTCTTTGTTCTCGAGCAATGTTTATTTAATTTGTGAAGACATGAGGTGGAGAGAAGAATCTGGTTTGAGAATAAAAGGAATAAGTCCAAACAAACATGCCTTAACCAAGACAAACATTACCCCCAAGCTTTTGTTTATTTTATGGAATCATGTGGGGGAATTGCAAGGATGCCCTATTTTGTCTCTAATGCCAAAACCTTTGATATATCTTAATTTCAAAAATTATCACAATTATGTGTTTATACCATTTATTTTCATTTAAAATTTTATAGCTTTTCATTTATTTTTTCATTTTAATTTTTGGAATTTATACATATTATTTTTTCTATTATTAATTACTTTCATTAGTTTTGATATTAACAAAAAAACCATAAATTATCATAGTTTTCATCAACTTTTATATTAAAAGAACTTAACATAATAAAAAGGTTACCGAATGCATAATCTTAATATTTTAGCATTTTCATAATCATACATAAACCCAAAATTCTCAACTTCTCACACATAAAATTTTCAATTATGTCTACCATCAATAAAATTTAGTATTTAATCAAAAGTAAAATTCATTTATATTAATTATTAAAATATGCAAAAAAATAGTCATTATATTGAAATAGAATACTTTTTATTATTAATTTACATTTTAAAGTTACAATCATAAAAGAGTGATATTTACATATTTCTATTTATCTCACTCTTTCAGTCAAAGTAATACAAGATTTATAGTGGTTCGACATAAACTTAGCTACATCCACTCATCTAAGTACATAACTTAGGTTATCACTAATCTTTTCAAGATTACACAAATTGATTCTTAAAACAAGAATCAAAATCCTAATATTTGTAAGGTTTATATTTAAATCTTTACAATAAAAGTCAATCTTATAATAAATTCTCTTAAATACAACAATTAAACTTAAGTAATTATTCTCACCAACTCAAAATCAATTACAATATCAAAGCAATCACTTAAGATTATCAATAATAAGAGAGAGAAATAACTTAATAATTTAAGAATCAAGTTACTTTAGAAAATTGATATTCAATAATAAATATGTTTCTCTTTTAATAGAGACTTGTTATGCCAAGCATAAGTCATATAGTCGCATACGATCGTACGAATGTTTAACACTAAAGGCACTTGATAATGTGAAATTTTGACAATAACATTAGTACGATCATATAGGCTAGATGGTATGCCTGTACCCAACATTATACCTAATAACTTAAAACACAACCTATTGACAATCATAAGAGGTAGTACGCCTGTACCAAAGACATTGTGACAAATTCCATAAAAAATCAAAGAAAATTCAAAGAGAACTTGTTTATTAACATCAAAATAAATAGAATAAGGCTAACAATCTATCCCTTTTTTATGTTGATAAACAAGGCTCCCCTTCAAAACATGTACATATAAAAACCTTGCAAAGACCAATACATGCCATGACTACTTAACATCCATACACAATATCATTTTTACAAGCATAGTAAGGCCACAATTACAAGGTTAATAGAGTTCAAAATAACATAACAAGATTCAACCATAACACTAATAAGCAAGATTCATAATAAGGTCAAAAGACAAATAAAGGCTAAGTTCATGAGTTCAATAAAATAAATGCAAACATAATTCCATCATATCTCCTCCTAATCAACAACAAAAAGTATATAATGATAGTCCAAACTCCTATTCAGAAGGAGGAAAATGCTCATCAAAATGTATATGAAGTTATTGAAGAGATTTTAAGGTAGAGGTGTAAAAATCCTAAAACTCTTGATTATACTGATATAAATGTTGATCAAGTGCATCAAATTAGAACTCAATGTTATTAAGATGATGATAAAAAAACATTAAATTGAGTGTTCAGGGTAATAAACTATTGAGAAATGATGTCCATAATATTAGTAGGGGTAGAAGGAGCAGACCTAAATGGAGAATGATAAGGTAAACCAACTTCATCCTAGCATTTTTGTTTACAGTGAAGAGTTACCTTACGATGAGCCGAATCATTAAAAGAACTAGTGGGTGGATGAAAAATAGTAGGAATATCATCCTCAAAGCACTCAACATCTAGAAGAATAAAAACATGTATGACATTGGATATGTTTACCACCTTAGCTCCATATAGAGCAACAATATCATTAAGTAGATCATTGATAAGGATATACTCAAGATGCCACTTGATGTACTCTCTATGGGTAGAATAGATACCAAGTTAATCATGTTCTAGCAATAAAGCATGTTCAATGAATGATAAGTCAAGATTTTAAGAGGTTAAAGGATTTGAAGGAAAAGCTTTTAATGTAGGATAAATATGCAAAATATAAGGACCATACAATATAGAATGAGTAGGGACATTAGTATCATTGACTTCTATAAATTTTTCCTGAAGCCAGCGATTAGTTTGGATATGTGACTCAATGACCATAGAATGGAGAAAAAGCAAATCATTTCCGGTGATAGTGTTGTTACTCTTAATATGGTAAAAAAAAGTATATGAGATAATACAATGATAATAAAACAAGGTTGGAGACTTAAAACATGATGATTTTAGCCTAGAAGCTCTAAATGACATATCTAAAGCAATGCCCTTCTAAAATTCATTTTTATCAAAATTGGCAACTTTAGCATTTTCAATGCCATCGGTGTGAAAATTAAAGATTTTATCAAATTGAGATTTGGATAACTCATATGGTTTATGAAACAATTTAAAGGTGCTAGAATATTTATATTTGTGAGTCTATAGCTTAAAGGTGTAAAGAAATTCCAAGGTGATATTATCAACACACCTATTTTCTAGTAATCCAAAAGTCAACCAACCAATATTAGATAAAAGATGCTTAACTTCATCCTCTATGCCTACTAGTTGAATGGTAGAAGGGTAAGCAAAGTGAGAAGGTAAGAATTTTTTGTGAGAAAGGATGACACGAT
Organism: Dalechampia spathulata; assembly: GCA_948192965.1. Taxonomy (NCBI): domain Eukaryota; kingdom Viridiplantae; phylum Streptophyta; class Magnoliopsida; order Malpighiales; family Euphorbiaceae; genus Dalechampia; species Dalechampia spathulata. Next base: position 810 of record CANYBF010162400.1, on the reverse strand, counting down.
GATTTATAAACTGAGAACCATAAAATGGAGGGCTTTTTTCCTTAGGCTCCTTAGTGTCACATCCACGCACTTAGCATATATATATATACGTATGCTGTTATTATCATTATAATACTGTTGGTATATTAATGTTTTTATGATTATAGTTATTATTCTTATTATTAATAAGATTTTATTAATAGGTATTATAATTAATATGTAAACATGTGATATAATGTAAGTGGAATTATTAAATAGTATACTTAATTAATTGTTTAATGAGTTAATATAATATATATATTTATTTATTTATTTGTACAATGTTATTGACATGTGTATTATTATATTGAAGAATTAGTTAGTGGAGAGGAGAGTTGACTTAGTGGGACACATGTATTATGAGAGGGGGATTACTTTTGGCTCGTAGGATAAGGTTTCATTTTTTTTTATCATCTTTCTTTGAAGCATACAGTTCTTACATTTCTTGAACCTTCACCACTTCTTCTTCTCCTTAAAAAAAATAATTCTTTTAATTTGGTGTATTAAATATGATGGGTGTTGTCACACCTCCAAGTGGAGACATGTCCTGTAATGAAACCTTGAAACCCCTTCGTCGAGCTCCGAAATTTCATTACAAGGGAAAGTAATTACTAATCATTTATTATCACAATTATGACAAGCATGCTACAATTTTTTTTCACAAAATATGCTTCTGATAATCACATTAAAAGATAAGGAACAACACTAAAGCATCTGTTACACACAACGAGTTACAACACAACGAAAGTTATAGTTATGCCCATTGGCATCAGCAAGTAGTAGTAGTCAAAG